>JAVTVY010024771.1:0-96139 GCA_036873755.1 Hanleya hanleyi
ATGGTATGGATGGTAGTGATGGTATGGATGGTAGTGATGGTATGGATGGTATGAATAGTAGTGATGGTAGTGATGGTATGGATGGTAGGAGTGGTATGGATGGTAGTGATGGTATGGATGGTAGTGATGGTAGGAATGGCATGGATGGTAGTGATGGTCTGGATGGTAGTGATGGTATGGATGGTAGTGATGGTAGGAATGGTAGTGATGGTATGGATGGTAGGAATGGTAATGATGGTATGGATGGTAGTGATGGCATGGATGGTAGTGATGGTATGGATGGTAGTGATGGTAGGAATGGTAGCGATGGTATGGATGGTAGCGATGGTATGGATGGTAGTGATGGTATGGATGGTAGTGATGGTATGGATGGTAGTGATGGTAGGAATGGTAGTTATGGTATGGATGGTAGTGATGGTATGGATGGTATATGGATGGTAGTGATGGTATGGATGGTAGTGATGGTAGGAATGGTATGGATGGATGGTATGGATGGTATGGATGGTAGTGATGATATGGATGGTAGTGATGGTATGGATGGTAGTGATGGTATGGATGGTAGTGATGGTATAGATGGTAGTGATGGTATGGATGGTAGTGATGGTATGGATAGTAGTGATGGTAGGAATGGTAGTTATGGTATGGATGGTAGTGATGGTATGGATGGTATATGGATGGTAGTGATGGTATGGATGGTAGTGATGGTAGGAATGGTATGGATGGTAGTGATGGTATGGATGGTAGTGAAGGTAGGAATGGTATGGATGGTAGTGATGGTAGGAATGGTATGGATGGTAGTGATGGTAGGAATGGTATGGATGGTAGTTATGGTATGGATGGTAGTGATGGTATGGATGGTATATGGATGGTAGTGATGGTATGGATGGTAGTGATGGTAGGAATGGTATGGATGGTAGTGATGGTATGGATGGTATGGATGGTAGTGATGGTAGGAATGGTATGGATGGTAGTGATGAATAGCGGATGGTAGTGATGGTAGAATGAAGTATATGGATGGTAGTGATGGTAGGAATGGTATGGATGGTAGTGATGGTAGGAATGGTATGGATGGTAGTGATGGTATGGATGGTAGTGATGGTAGGAATGGTAGTGATGGTATGGATGGTAGTGATGGTATGGATGGTATCACAGGTACATCTTTTAATCATAAGAAACATGTGTACCAAGTTTCATAATCATTCAATGACAGCTGACAACTGCAGCAAACTGTGGTGTACAGATGTACATGTGCACTTCGGCTAAACGCAAAACTCAATCAGTTGCCATAATTTGGAGAAAATTAATATTTCATCTCAAAAATAGCACAAATAAATCCTCCAATCATAAGAAACATTTGTACCAAGTTTAGTAATCATCCAATGAGAGCTGACAACTGCAGCAAACTTATCATGTACATGTATATGTATACATGTAGAGGCCTACATGTACAATTTACCTAAACAGAAAACTCTTCATTTTCCATAATTTGGAGAAAAATTAATATTTCTTGTCAAAAATAGCACAGGTAAATCCTTCAATCATAAGAAACATTTGTACCAAGTTTCGTAATCATCCAATGAGAGCTGACAACTGCAGCAAACTTATCATGTACATGTATATGTATACATGTAGAGACCTACATGTACAATTTACCTAAACAGAAAACTCTTCATTTGCCATAATTTTGAGAAAAATTAATATTTCTTCTCAAAAATAGCACAGGTACATCCTCTTATCATAAGAAACATGTGTACCAAGTTTCATAATCATCCAATGACAGCTGACAACTGGAGCAAACTTACCATGGACATGTATATGTACAATTTACCTAAACAGAAAACTCTTCATTTGCCATAATTTGGAGAAAAATTAATATTTCTTCTCAAAAATAGCACAGGTACATCCTCTAATCATAAGAAACATGTGTACCAAGTTTCATAATCATCCAATGACAGCTGACAACTGGAGCAAACTTACCATGTACATGTACATGTATACATGTAGAGGCCTACATGTACAATTTACCTAAACAGAAAACTCATTCATTTGCCATAATTTGGAGAAAAATTAATATTTCTTCTCAAAAATAGCACAGGTACATCCTCTTATCATAAGAAACATGTGTACCAAGTTTCATAATCATCCAATGACAGCTGACAACTGCAAGAAACTTTCCAAGTACAGATGTACATGTGCACTTCAGCTAAACGCAAAACTCATTCATAGGGATTTTAACATTAGAGTACCCCAGGTGGGTACCATACCCCCCATATTTTTTTATATTTTTTCTAATTTTTCTAGATTTTTTTTTAACTTGCTAAACCAAAAACCCATTCATTTCCAGGCAGGGGACACCGCCACACCGACGACGACATCCTCTTTCCCCCTCTCACAATATCCCCCTTTACTTCGTAAGGCGAGATAAAAATGAGTACTAATATTTCTGAACAAAATAACTAAGTGACTATGTCACACGAGTCTTGGTGGAATGGCTGTTCTAACCTTACTTTCAACAGTTAGCCTGCCGTTCGATTGTTACATTGTTTAGTATTTCCATAAATAGTTATACTGTTACAGTTTGTCCTTCAATATTTACATTCTTACAACCTGTCCTCCATATAGTGGCTTTCCTCCCATAGTTGGTTAATGGTTTGGTTTCACCATGGAGCCTATCCGACCCGGATTTCACTTGCCCAGTCCATCCTGGTATGATGGACACTGGACAAGCAGTTACAGATACTAATTTCTCCACCCTTCCATTTGTTACCAGTTACAATTAATCCTGAAGCAATGTTACAGCCCCCAATAGTAACAAATCCATGTCAAGACCATTAATCTCCCCCTCTTCATTGCATTTCTTTATATCTCTGTTTAATTGTGCACATCTGTTGACCTGGTATGACCTTTGTACCAAGTGAAATAGCAGTACTCCAGTACATACAGGAACACATACCTACATGTACATCAAATACAATTCCAAATGTAGTTAAGTTTAGTAGACACTTATGTACCTAACACATTAGCCAGGGGCCCTGTAGACAGACTGAACAGATGTTTGGATGATCTGGCTGGGGGGATGAACATGGTTCTGCATTAGATTTCCCTCCTTAATGCTGCTATAATTTGTGAGGGCACATGTAATGTTCCAGATGACAGACAGCTAGAAGTGTATATAACAGTGTACATGTGAAAGGGGTGATCCTCAGTGAGCCAGATGTTAGCCAGACATCCCACACACTACATACAATCACCATATCATTGACTCCTACACATGCAGACTGCGGCAATTCACTTTATTCCTCATTCATGATTAACTCCCCTCTCAACACAGTACCCAACCCAAGAATACAATAGAGGACCGTCCCAGGCCTTGAGGAAATGACAGAGCATATAACTGCTCTCCTGGATCATGGTCAATTGACTACTGCTCTATATTGGCACTATGGGCTATGGCATCAGAAATAAGTCTCAATTTTGGTGAACCATTGACTGTTGACCTTGAACTTGGTACCCCACACATACCTTCCTGCTGATGCATCCATACACAAATAATTGATTATCAATAATTTACTGAGTTTTGATTCCCAGTGACCTTCCCCTTTGACCTCAAATAGGTTACTTGTTAGCCATAACCTGGCTTGATCACACTCCACATCCTCAAACTGGAGTAATAGCACTGACAATATTTTCAATAATTTCCTGTTTTGAGGGACTACAGTCACATTGACCTTTTGACCTAACTTTTGGTACCTGACATATTGTCTCCCACTAACTAATTCACAATGATCAGCTTATTAGAAGAAACTAATTGACCAAGTGTGCAAAAGCTACCGGAAACAGCGGAGTAAAAAAAATCCCAAAATTTTGAGCATGTATTTTTTGTGTAACAATTACTTCATTTTGCATGTGAGGTTTAACTCTTTGCCCCATGGAGGCTTACTACCATTGCCCCATGGTGACGCCATTTGACGCCCCTTTCTAGTCCATGATGACGCCATTTGACGCCTTATGTAATAAAATTAATTAATTAACCTCATTAAATAATATTATATTTCAGAAAATATTAAACATGCTAAATTATTGGTCACTGTAAAAGTAATAAAAAAATTAATAAACGTTTGACCCCAGCCCTCCAATAGATTTGTACCTGTCAATTTACAGGTGATCACCAAAAAGTTCTATGGGGCAGCCTAGAAAAGCCTGTATGGTTTAGAACAGGGCGTCAAATGGCGTCAACATGGGGCAAAGAGTTTTAATGACAAACCTTGAACTGTGGAGCAAGCCTATATACATGTACATGTACATGTAGCTGTAAATGAGGATGAAAATTCAGACAGAGCACACCAGGTATTCACAGTCCTTAAGTACTCATAAAGTGCTGTGTGGTGCACACGCCAGGCCACAAGTCTGGGTGTGGTACATGTAGCTAGGGAGCATCTCAAAATATCCATAACATGCTGACACTAACTTATTCAAGTGTAATAAAACATTATAACATGCTCAGCAATTCTCAGCAATAAATTTAATTACATGAATACAGGCATTTCTTTCTTATTAATCTAAAATTTGCACTATAAGTAAATTTGCGTCCTGTGTCCACAAGGCGCCGCACCAGAGTACCTAGAAGAGCCTGTCTGCATCGACCCATGACTCCAGCTGTGGTTCGTATCAATTCACTTTGCCCTATCTATTAACCCAGGATGATATTTCGATCTGGTGATAGCTGGTACATGTATATTTTCATGTAATAAACATGTATGCCAAATTATAATATACATTATTCTAAGCATAATGACAATGCGGGAGTTGCACAATACAGGGTTCCGGCCTTGGCCGCTAGGATCGCTTTTGTCTTTATTTCCGTTTCATACCACTTCTATCGTCTGCTTGGCACAGCTGAGTGGGCTGGCTGATCGTTTCGCTTGGACGCGTAGCGGGCGATAACTCTCTGTAATAACCACCGCCCAGCCGCCAGGATCGCGGCGAACGACATTTACGGTTTATCGCGAAAAAGCAGCCGGCATGGAAATTGATATGAAAATAGCAGCGACTGCGTGTTTGCTTTAAGGTATGTGGTTGATTTATATGATTTTTAGTTCAATACTTGATATAATCGATAGAAACCTGTCGTAGTTTATTCGATTGTGCCGCCATATACGTTAGCAATGGTGAAAGATAAATATACCGAATATAAAACAGGCCCGCGGGATGACTGAAATAGTATGAAAACTAAAAGACGTCTTTATTTCTATACGGACGTTTACGTGGATACAAAATAAATGAGTTATGTTCACAGCAGTCATATAGAATTGTCATAATCATTCTTTGTGGGTGTCGTTATCTCGCTAAGTCTGAAGTGAAAAACAAAAGGGCTTAAGAGCCATTCCCTGATCTTAATCATTCTTTGTCGATGTCGTTATCACGCGAAGTCTGAAGTGAAAAACAAAAGGGCTTAAGAGCCATTCTCAGATAATAGCGATCCTGGCGGCTGGGCGGTGGTTATTACGGAGAGTTATCGCCCGCTACGCGTCCAAGCGAAACGATCAGCCAGCCCACTCAGCTGTGCCAAGCAGACGACAGAAGTGGTATGAAACGGAAATAAAGACAAAGGCGATCCTAGCGGACAAGGCCGGAACCCTGTATTGTGCAACTCCCGCATTTCTTTGAATCCTAGGAAACTATATTACATTAGGATAGGGCAGAGTGAATTTATACGAACTACATGTACAGAAGTCATGGGTCAGTGCACAGACAGGCTCTTTTGTTCTAGCGGCGCGTAGCGCTGACCCGCACAAATATTATAGCGCAAATTCCGGATTGAATCACACCTGCGTGTACCATATTCCACAATATGAGTTACTCCCCAGTTTGCACAAAATACAAGTTAATCGTGCAACAATAATGGTGTAAATATGAAACAGATTTGTCTGGGCTTCTTTGGCCAAGTACACAATGGGTGGTTACCTCTTTTACCCAGGAGTTGTTTTGCATTTAGATGTCAATAGCCAATCTCATAATCAACAAGTCAACCCCTGTCAATATTCCAAGCATGGAGCCTAAAATGAGATTTTAGGCTCCATGCTCCATGCTGGGTTTTCAATATACATGTACATATATCTGTACATCAAGAGTGAGCGAGTGAGTGAATAGGATTTAATGTCGCTTTCAACAATATTTCAGTCATATTCAGTCAAGTTGTGTTCCTGCTGCTTCAAAGAAGAAATCTTTGAAGCAACATGGAATCAGACACCCGCCATCCATCCTATAAAATGCAGAGGACAGCACAAAACACAGACAGGACGCTTACATTGGTACAATAAAGGCAAGTGCATTTACAGTGCTAGACATCACATTATCAAGTTCCTGTTGCTACTTAGCAAAATGCATTGAAGCAACAGGAACCTGTGCCCACTGGGCGGCACCCACCAATCACCCGCTTTGAACATCAATCATCAATGTACGCAGGTATTCGAGGCAAAGGTGAATACAACTCTCTAACTGAAATGAATACTGAATTCCCTAATACATGTATACAAATATTTAGTAATTCTAAACTATTGACCCAGGTATATCGCAGGCCTTTCATGTACTTCCTGGACAACCAGGACATTTCAGTCACTGAAATGTTCTGTGATAACATTCCAAAATTTAAAATTAAGCCAAAATTAGTTAACTTTGCATTGGATTTTTTTGCTATTTTGGCTAATAGGTTTACCGGTGTACAGAAAAAAATAAAATTTGTGTCTAACAGCCCCTGTACTCCATCCAAATGAATTCCATTTAGTAAAACAACATATGTACAGTCCTTTACCTCATTCTTTGGTCATTCAATTAATGTACATAATATACTTACATATGATGAATCCAGTTGAATTAAAATTGTGTTTTACGATACTGTAAGGTCTTTTCAGCATGCAAACTTGCTTTACAAGATGACGACATTCAGCTTGGAGACGATGTGATAAGGTAACCCAGATCTACACAAGTATTTTTACCTGCCACTCAAAGAAGGTATTTTCACCTGTCTGACTTAACGACATACAGGTAGGCCGACTGAAGAGGTTTATCAGTTCCAGGTAAAACTGAATTAGAGAAAGCATGCCAGTAAACACAGGTATCCCCTGTACCATTTAGGGGTGCACCCACATGGTGAATGCCTCCGTTGCAGCACGTACGCACACATAAAAAAGATAAAAGTCTTCAATACTATCTTGAAGGCATCCCACAGAAAACGAAACTTCAACTAAAATAGAAGAGGGTCCAGAGGAACAGGTTGATGGAATGACTGGATCTACGATTGTACTGTACTTGTATTACAGGAACTTCACATTTCATTTTGGGAAATATTGAACACTAACAATGCACATGGCACATTTTAAGTTCTTGTTAATTTAGCATAACATCTATTATCACAAATGTGACTCTCATTTGTTTTCAAGCCCCCACCAATCCTTACCCCAGGTCCATTCTGACCGATACAAAAATACTTTTGACCTCATGAAAGACACATTGAGGATCCCATGTAGGGAGGATTAAAGGCCTATTAAATACCATGCTGATATCTGGTCTGTCAACACAGGTACATATACGCAAATCTAACTGATTGAACTTCATATACATGTACCTTAAAATGTTATAAGAAGAAATCATCCATACATCTATGAAAATATGTACGCTATATCATACCTGTGTACATAGAGTATTAAAGTAGAGTAGAAGATCTGACCTAGTAGTATTATATTACATTATTAGGTGTTCTGCTAATCTAAGTAGGTGTAATGTAGGTATAACATAATATTTGTACTTTGGAAGACTTTGAAGTCTACAGGGCACATTGTCAGTGACATGGCTAATTTACAAACTGACCCCCTTTCCTAGTCATTCATATGAATGTTTACATAATGCGTTAGTCATCATCAGGTCCATGTAGTTCTGGAAAAAGGTAGTACAGTCCTAGATCTACCAAATAATCTCATATTTTGGCCAGGGGTCATCATCAAATTACTATGTGAACATAATTCTGAAGTTTTACAGGGCAGTTTGTTACCACAATCATTGATTACAACAACTAATGAACAATCACCAGGTCATTGCTCCAGACTTGTCTGGTATGATTAGCTGAGCAACTGCCAGGGTCCTGTTACAGCAGCTGCCATTGTCAGGTCTCAGCTATCGTCTTACAAGTGTTCTGGATCACCTTGACAGCTGCCATTGTCAGGTCTCAGCTATGGACATGTGTCCTGGATCACCTTGACAGCTGCCATTGTCAGCTCTCAGCTATGGACATGTGTCCTGGATCACCTTGACAGCTGCCATTGTCAGATCTCATTTATGGACATGTGTCCTGGATCACCTTGACAGCTGCCATTGTCAAGTCTCAGCTATAGACTTACATGTACAAGTGTCCTGGATCACCTTGACAGCTGCCATTGGCAGGTCTCAGCTATGGATATGTGTTCTGGATTAGCTTAACAGCTGTCATTGATCTCAGCTATGGACTTGTGTCCTGGATGAATCACCTCGACAGATCTCACTGTCCAGTCTCAGCCATGGACTCGTGTTCTGGATCACCTGGACAGCTGCCATTGTCTGGTCTCATTTATGGATTTCTACCCTGGATCACATACATGTTAGACAGAGCTAATTGTCCAGTCTCAGCTATGAACTTGACAGCTGGCATTGTCAGGTTGCAGTTTTTGATTTGTACCACCTTGATCTACCGATGTCAGGTCGGAACTTAATGGTCTTGCATCCTGGATCAACTGAACAGCTTTCATTGTCAGGTCTCAGCTATGGACTTCTGCCCTGGACCATGTTTACAGCTGCCATTGTCAGGTCTCAGCTTTGGACCTCTGCCCTGGACCATGTTTACAGCTGCCATTGTCAGGTCTCAGCTATGGACCTCTGCCCTGGACCATGTTTACAGCTACCATTGTCAGGTCTCAGCTTTGGACCTCTGCCCTGGACCATATTTACAGCTGCCATTGTCAGGTCTCAGCTATGAACTTTATGATGCACTGATTTTTGGTGCATTGTGGTCTGGTTATCTCAGTTGCTCATGAGCAGTAAACGCCATTAGTCCAGACACGCTCTTATCATTAGAAGTATCAACAGACTAAGTGTCAAGGATCACCTATCATTTTCTGAGTAAGAGACTTCTGTCCTGGATCACCTAAATAAAATAAATTTATGGGCTGTTTCCTGGACCACCTCTCATTTTCTGGGTTATAGATTGGTCTCTGCTCTGAACTTGAGCTGGATAATCTCAATTACTTTTCGGGCTGCTTTATGGTGCATTGTGATTTAGTTATCTCAGTTGCACATGAGCAGTAATCCCAGAAATCGAGATAAGCTCTATCGTCAGATGTATCAGTTATAGACCAGTGACCTGGCTCACCTGTCACTTTCTCACTTTATGAACTTGTGTCATGGATCACCTGTCATTTTAGGAGTTACAGATTGGTGTCCTGGATCACCTGTCATTTTCTGAGTTATAGACTTGTGTCCTGGATCACCTGTCATTTTCTGAGTTATAGACTGGTGTCCTGGATCACCTGTCATTTTCTGAGTTATAGACTGGTGTCTTGGATCACCTGTCATTTTCTGAGTTTATGGACTCATGTCCTGGGTCACCTATTTTCTGAGTTATAGACTGATGTTCTGGATCACCTGCCATTTTCGGAGTTATAGACAGGTATCCTGGATCATCTGTCATTTTCTGAGGTTATGGACTCCTGTTCTGGATCACCTGTCATTTTCTGAGTTTATGGACTCGTGTCCTGGATCGCTCTGACAGCTGTCATGGTCAGGTCTCGGTTACGTTTTTTGGATAACTGACAGAGTTTGCAGGTTGTCAGTTTCTATGAGAATCCAGAGAGATTCCCACAACCTGAATCTAGTTTGGGAATTCTCATTGTTACTTTTATACGGTTTCCTCAATTTCATGTGAATCTATTGGATTCTCTCCATCCATAATGGATTCTCTCCATTCATTTTACAGGAGTGCGGACTTGAATCAGAATCCAGGATTCACGTGGAATTATGAGCCATGACTAGCTGCAGCAAAGTATTTATCTTGTACAGCAAAGTACTTATCTTGTACCAAGAGGGAAATATTCATGCAAATCTTGGTAAGTACAAGGCTCGTTCAGTCTCAAATGTATTAACATGTATTTCATTCTGAGGAGACATAGAGAATACACTGTTTAACTGTCACCACCAGCAAGCTGTGCTCACAGTTTTCATCGACATCACTTCCCTCCTTCTGCCGAATTCTCACAAAATAGTAAGGGGAGTGCTTTGGAACTCTCCTAAACTTAACAAATAGTTTAAATATCATATTTAAAGGCTTACCATGTTCCGTTTTCACAGCAATTATGGTCAGGTATTTTTCACCTGTAGGTGAGATCTCATTCACACACAAACACAATGGTTACAGGTTCATGAATAGTCTGGTAGCATTTAGTAAAATGATCCTTTCCTCCAGGTCCACATGTATGGTTTCGGAACAAAAACATAAAAGGATAAACCCAGCTGAAACCTTTGCCTGGTCTTTATCAAATCCCTGGAACGCTCAGTAAGTTCTTTTTATTGCTTTCTTATTCTTTTTGACAAATCATAGGTAATTATACGGGTCACGACTGAATGAACTTGACCCTCTGTGCAGGCCATCCAGTCACGACAATGAAACTCTGTGGACAGTTCTCACAATAGAGTGGGGACAATATAACCATGCTGGTAGCCTGCCTGGATCCACCCCAGGTGACATTGAACACACCATTCACAGCAGTCTTATCACCTACTGTCACTAGATATGGTAGAGGGGACAGCATCAATCCTTCAGTATAAATACCCTATTGTATTTCTTGGTTTAACAGTCTACCGTTGTCCTTTGCTCAATGTAGTTGTATATCCTAGATACTGGATGGCCATACAAATGTCCCGGTTTATTTCCTGTATATATATTCCCACAACCAGAACTGTGAGTTCTTGTATTTTCTCAGGTTTTATATTGCAACACTGTCAGACAGGACAATATGACATGAATGATGTAGATTAATAGGAAAACTAATAATCAATCGATCGAATTGTTCTAATACAAATTAGTCACTTCATATGCCCTGAAGTGACAATTTGATCAGATTATTAAAAAGACAAATAATTATAAACAGATTGAGCATATCAACTGGGAATCTTTTCTTATTAATGTTTTCATGCTTCAGTTGATTTCTGTTTGAAAGGTATAAATCCCTTGTAAGTGGAGTAATTTGCCACAATGAATTAGGCTGATTCATAGGGCCAAAATTAAAATATTTTTTGTTTGGGATAACCATACCTACCCTCCAGAAAGGCCCCTACCGTACCCAAAACTTTTTATTGCTATACCCCATGAATTTTTTTTAATTCATCTAATAACTTAAAATATAGGATCTTTCTGAAACTCTTTTATATTGCAAACCAAGAGAGTACATGTTCATCAAGCAGGATCCATACAAATGGTAATATTTCCTCTGTTTGGTACATCTCTGTCCCTACAGTCATGAAGCAACAGTGTCATCAATATGTGATCACGAAAAAGTTCATATGAAAAAAAAATATATATATTTAAAAAATAACAAGGGTTATGTGTAACCCGGCAGCTCGCCGTCTTGGGTTTTGTCAATAACATGCAGCTTCGCATAAAGATCGAGCCCTTCAGGTTACACATCACTGGCAATGATAATACATAGTGTTATAAAAATTTGACTTCTTTGTCAGTGATGTTGAAGTTGGCTTGAAAGATGAACTATATTATAAAACTTGAAATAAAGATTACCTTTTTTCCCAAAAGTAAGCTTATACATGTCATTATGAATACATGTACAATTGAAATTTGGTCTGAGATGTGGGTGTGAAATGCCTGCACAAATATGGTTCGTGCAAAAGCTTTAGGTTAAATCATGATGAGGAATGGGATTCGATACCAAAATTGAAGGAAATGGTGTCCTTCATTCAAAGGCGACACAAAATTCCAAACCACCAGGGGCTCGGTACTGCGGGATTCCCCCCGCCGGTTATTTAATATTGTTCTTCTGAAATGAAATAATGTCATTAAACTATTAGTAATTACTATAAAGCAGGGTGCGAAATAGCCCTTTGCCCGGTTGCCCGGGGCAACCTTAATTTCCTTTGGGCATTTGGATGTGTTGGTTGCCCGTGCTTGCTGATGGGCAACTAGAATTTGTTTGTCTATTTCATACCCTGTAAAGCAATATATTGTAGTTGATTTGACGTGTTTGTGTATATACAATGTACACTGCATCTCCTACCTAATAGGTTAGTATCACATATAACAGAAACATGCAGCTTCGCAAAAAGATAGAGCCCTTCAGGATGGCACATCATTTGAGGTTGCACATCATTGGCAATGCACATCATTTAAAATAATAAATTTATTAAGAAATATGATTTCTATATTTAGTGATGTTGAGGTTGGATTGAAGGAGGAACTATATTATATAACTACCAATAAAGATTACATTTTTTTCAAAAGTAAGCTTACACATCCCATTGCATAGACCTGATGAATACATGTTCATGTATAGTTAGGAACAATAGGTGTGCAATTTTGAGCACATTCTTGGTATAACTTTGTGTGATGATATGTGAACAAACGAAGCTAATAACAATGCAATAGTAGGAGTGAATCTATCATTTCCAGCATGCAATGGGACACTAGCACTGTGGTAAACCTTCACATTTGTATGCAAATAAAAGAATGCAATGACAACTGTGTCCAATAATAGTACTGTAATGCTCCATAATACTGTGCACTGGTAAAGACTGAGACATCACAAACTGATTCAAACTCACTTTTAATTAATATAGTAAGTTAAATGTGTGGACACAGATATGGTTGTACAAAAGTTTCAGGGTCAAGGAGAGTTAGTATCACATATAAGGGATATAAAATTGAAATACATGTATGAGGGTATGGAGTTGGGCAATGCATTGAATGAGTGTAGCATGATGTAAGCCCACAAATTTCTCTACCACCCTTTCCTTTTACCGTTTGAATTCCGATCCTACTTCACGAGATTGAAAGAAATACACCAATACCACACTCGTGGCCATGATCTTGACCTATATAGACCCTTTTATCGTACTGACCTTAGTCTGTACACTCCTAAAATAAAGGGGCCAAACGAGTGGAACAAATTACCCTCGGAACTGAAACAATGCAAATCTATGTCTCTTTTTAAATCTAAGATAAAAACATATTTATTGCAAAATACCGCTAATTAATATATTTTATTTGCAAAGCTGAGCAATTGCATCATACCTGTTGATTATTCACCCGAAATATAAACTTTTTGCTTTTTTATTCCATACCTCCACTATCATGTTAGACATTCTTTAATAGAATCTGCCTTTTCTTTTATTATATCTTGATTTTGTAATTAATCCGGGATAATTCAAACCCTTCGGGGTTTATCTCCCGCCAATCTATATGTTCTCTAATCTGTATATACTACTGTACTTGTATTCCCTTTCTGTATATGACTGTTTAACTTGATTTCTTTTGATTGGTGAATAAACAAACAAACAAACAAAATGTGAGGATATGGGATCGGGCAAAGCTTAGTTTAGGTGAGGGATGGTGCGGCACAGTGCCCCGAGGGTGGGGACATGCTTCCATGGGTAGCGCATGGGTTGAATAAGTGTAGGATCATGTAAGCTGTAGGAAAATATGATGGTATGGGGTCGGGCAATGCTTAGTTTAGAAGATATAGGGTGGGGCTCGGTGCCCCAGGGGTGTGGACATGCTCCCCGAGGGTAGTGGATGGGTTGAATAAGTGTAGCATGATGTAAGCTCTTGGACTTCCCGAGTCCAAAAGAAGTCAAAGTCCAGCCTAAACAAAAAACATTAACCCAGAAAACTTTCAGAGTCCAAAAGAAGTCAAAATTCCAGCCTAAACATCAAAAGTTAACCGGACACCGACACCAACACTTTTCCCCTCTCTCTCTCTCCCAATACCTCGCCTACTTCGTATACTCGTAGGCGGCGAGCTAAAAACATTAACCTTCCCGCTTGAGTGTAACGTTGAGCTAAACATAAAAACTTAACCGGACACCGCCACCGACACCGCCACTTTCTCCCCCTCTCTCTCCCAATACCTCGCCTACTTCGTATACGGCGAGCTAAAAATCAACTTTCTGACCAATGATTTGTAGCAAGGTTACATGTTAGCCCAAACACACAACTTTAAAATTGTCACCCGGTATAGAGTTCTCCACACAGTGGAGGAATTTACTACAACTCAAAAAAAATAAACTGAACATATGACAACTGAATGAAACTGACCATAGCCAAAAGGATATACATAATTCTCCTTGTACACTGGAGGAATTTATAACGGGTGAATATATTTGACTCAGGAATACACTTCTCGGTCAGTAGAGGAACTGAATTATGGCATACACAATATCTATTTTCTAGTACAAGTATACATGTTATGTTTCACCAGCATAAACTCCAGATTTAATTCATGAAAAGCACATGAAAACTCAAGGCAATTTTTTGCATGAAAACTCCAAGCAAATTTTTGCATGAAAATCTTCAATTGAATGAATGCGCACATTACATGTATATTGATTGGGTTTTCAAAAGTTTCAGCAAAACTTGAAGCAACTAATCATGTCATCACCATAGAGCTTATTAAATACATAGACAGAGTAATCTCTTTAATCTGTCCACTTCACAGTTGTGCAGGTAAAACTTAGCCCAAGAGTACATTGTACATGTATGATGGTCCAGTTAATATTTATGATTTATGTACAGGTATTTAGGGTCAAGATTCACCCATCCAGAGATAAATGCCCTAATCCAATCTGAACACCATCCATTGTTGATCATTTTTATAAGGCCAATGACCTGGAAACTGACCTCAGAGAGATACCATTAGTCCTAAAGCATGATAACCATCTGAACTGCTGACACACTCTATGCCATCAATTCAATATGAACATAATCAGCCGTATAAAAATGAGATCAACAATATTTTTTTCTATCATTTTTATCAGTTTCTTTCACAGACTGACCCAGATTAGCAAGGTGGAATTTATAAAAGGGGAGGTAATGAGACTCAGAGTTAAGATCAAGACCCCCTGTTTGTGACACCGGTGTTGTTTTTTTCAGTGTGCCCTGTCAGCACATTTTGACAGGTTCAAGTGGACACAGGCAGGTGCACACTCTCAATACACACAAGACACAAGATAAGGTGGGACTTCACAAACTATTTCACAGCCCTTCCCTGTCTGAGACAATAACTCTTATAACATTGATCCACTGTCTGGAATTTCAACATTTTTCTGTCTGACCGGCTTACATTTTCTAGAAGCAAGTTAATAACATCAATATGATACAATGTTGTTAATAATGGATTCAAGTCATGATTTGCCATGGGTAATCATGTGCAAAATTAAAAAACAGCAACAAAAGTTATTAGCAATTTTAAAATAAACTCGATAGCCTCTAAAGGATTTGGTTGGTTGTTTGAATTTTAACGTTGCACCTAACCTTATTGGTCACATGGCGAAGATGACCCAAACAAACATACCCTAACAAAATCCTAATCCTAACAAAAACCTAACCAAAACTACAAAAAAATTTGAACTTCGAATTTTGAATATTAGGCTCTACAGACACTGATCACAATGGATCCTCAGAGGGCCCAATCTGTTTGGTACTTTAATCTACCTCCTGTGCCAGCCTCTAAAGGATGAGACAATATGAAATTTGTTTCAAATAGTTGCAAATCAGAGAACTTCATTTCAATAAATTTTCAAAAACTGAAATCACTAACAATTTGATCAACTAAGATACTGAATCCCGGACAGTCACTTAATACCTAAATGGCTCTGATTGACTAATACCTTTATTGAACAAGGTGTACTAAAAACCTTTAATTTCCTCATTCCCCCGAGTGATGTCATAACATTCCACAACTCATTCTCCGTGTATGCATAATGAGGTAATTATAGCCGGAAAACACATATTTCATGGTGAAAGATCAGGACATTGGGAGTACTCGGTGTTATCACCTGGATTTAATAGGGACTGTCTCAAAATATCATGTGAATGCACCAGCACTTGTGTTGGACACAGGGACAATGTATTTACAGTAATTCTTCTAATAATTCAATCACAGGAAGTGAAATTTCCCACCATAAAATATAGAGGGGTGATCACATTTATTAGAACAAGAAGTTAACAAAATACTGCAGATAATCCAGTATTTCTTTGTTTCAATGATTTTAGAGAGTGATAAAATTTATTGAAACAGCCAATTAAATTTTGTCTCCAAGATTGGGGGGTGGTTGAATTTTGATAGGGGGATTGAATTATTAGAGGGGTTACCGTATTTCTCTACCACCATATCTTCGCAATGTTCACATGTTTCATAAATTTATACCTCAGAATTGAAGATTGCTTGAACATGAATGCACAAGGCATGAAATAAAAACCCTTGAGCGAAGTGACTTACATAATATTTACATAATCTCTGGGCTGAGTGTGTTTTCAATAAATACTCGGAGTGCCGGTTAGTGTTACGGAATGCAGAGAGGAAAGGTGGACGCCTAGTGAATAACCAGAACATTATGTCAGGGTAATTCACAAATTGTTCCTCGCGGCAAGTTTACCCCTTTGGGACAAAATATATCTGAAGGAAGTCAGAAAATCAGTGAATGAAAGGTGAATAGGTTAGAAATGTTGTGTAGTTAGTCAATGGAATATTTAAGTTGGAACAACTGTATTGTGGAACTTTTGCTGTTGTGAAAACAAAATCTTTGAAAAAGTTTTTGATATTGCTATGAAAAACTACATACTACACAGACAAATCACATATCACGAGACTCGCTTCTGCGAGAAGAATCTCACACATAAGTAGTAGCCATCAGCCCAGAATCTTGGGGTGATTGGAAGTGTATGATCTTCCAGCCAGTCACCATTAATGCGGGAGTTGCACAATACAGGGTTCCGGCCTCGGCCACTAGGATCGCCTTTGTTTTTATTTCCGTTTTATACCACTTCTATCGTCTGCTAGGCACTGAGCTTGTCTTTCAGGACAGCTTAGAAAGCTCCATTCCCGCTGAGATCTAACAGCTGTACGCATGCTGGCATGAATACACATTTAAACCCATTGTCCGCTAATGCCGACGTCGCGGTATTTATTGACTTTAGCGGAGTTCAAATGACAACTACCTGCATGATATCTCGCGACATAGGGTTTGCTTACCTACGGGAATTCCTTGAATGTTTCCAAAATATAAACGACCCGGAACGGAAACGTTTATGTTATTTCAATCATCCCGTCTTATATTCGGCATATTTGTCTTTCACCATTGTTAACAATATGGAGGCACAATCGAATAAACTACGACAGATTTCTGTCGATTATATCAAGTATTAAACTTAAAATCATATAAATCAACCACATACCTTAAAGCAAACACGCAGTAGCTGCAATTTTCATATATATTTCCATGTCGGCTGCTTTTTCCCGATTGAACTGAAAATGTCGTTCGCCGCGATCCTGGCGATTGGGCGATGGTTATTACGGAGAGTTATCGCCCGCTACGCGTCCAAGCGAAACGACCGGCCAGCCTACTCAGCTGTGCCTAGCAGACGATAGAAGTGGTATAAAACGGAAATAAAAACAGAGGCGATCCTAGCGGCCGAGGCCGGAACCCTGTATTGTGCAACTCCCGCATTGTTTCCATCACATGACTGCGTTAAACTGCACAGATTAGTCTCCCTGTAAAACTAATAATACTAAATAACCTGATGTATACATGTAGGACAACTGAACAAAATGGACAGATGGACAAGTGAATCAGAAAGTGGATGAAAGTCTGAGCATGCATATCTAAACCTAAGCCTTGAATATCAAAACAGCTGTTATCTCTGTTCAGAAAACTTAAACAAGAAATCTGAATGTAGTAATTTTGATAACATGGGTTGCAATTCATTGAGAGGTGACAGAACTACACCAACATTGCAGTGAAAGCAATTGCCGGAAAAAAAATGTACATTTAAAAAAAAAAAATAAAAAATAAAATTATAAAAAATAATAATAATAAAATAAAAAAAAAATGTGAAACAAAACAAATGATGTACAGTACGACCAGCAACTCAAGTCCCAGATTCGCGTACTGTACGCGTACGATTTCCGTTAGCTCACGCACTGCTTTCGCATATCTTTCGCATACGCGCACGCGAAAGCTCGACGTCAAGAAATTGAGTTTCGTGTCATAGTTTGCAGGTCTCTCCATCTTTCGCGGAAGATGTACATGTATCAGTAGTCAATAAAACGTCGTGAAATGTTGCCGTTTTGTGTAATTAAAGGTTTATGGGTTTGTCTGTGTTGTCTGTTGATTTGTTTGCACCCGAGTTAAATTATGTCAAAATAATATTAATTGGCGCGATCGAAAAAGAACTTGCGACAACAGAGTTTTGCCGCGGGTCCCGGTTCAAATCTTGGTCACCTTACCGGCTTTTCTGAGTTTCTCAGCTGTTTTGACCGAATATCTGTGTGGAGGTTTTTTTGACGGAAATGGAAGCCAAGTATTTGTAGTACAATAGTTTTATGAATATATTTTTCTGTATTTTTCTCTATAATTTCTGCATGTTCGAAGAATATAGTCGTGGAAAGGAAGAAAACCTATCGGCGGGCTAATTTTGCAAGCCGTAATCATCTTCAGAAATTAGCGCATTTACTGTTTTCTTTCAAAATTACAAGAGAATCAGGCTCTTCGTATCAAAGACAAAAAGCACATTCTAAACAGGACACGAATCGTCGCTGTAAAACGCAGCTCATTTCGGTTTGTTCTCGTGAATGTAAACGAGTGTAATAATTTCCAGAAACTGCAGGGGGGGGGTGGGCTCTTATTTTTTGTTTATAATACATAATTAACGCAGAGATGACAATACGGGAGTTTCCATTCTGTCATGATAAGAGTATTTGCCCCTGTCCGCCAGAGGACGTTTGAATCGGGGAGGACAAAATCCCATACAATGTATCTTTCTTCTAGCAACATTGTATTGTGACGTCATGCAACAATCAGACATGGCGACAGCATCATGATGTCAACAAAGGACATTACGCATTATACTTAATGATGTTACTGGCGTTACAATAGAAAATGTCGCATTGAACATGGATATGACCAAATACAAAGTATTACATTGACAAGTGTGGTCTGTCATGCCACCGAACCCAATTTTGAAGTTATTGGAAATGTCGTTTGCTCAATATATTGCACTGTTTTGATGGCTACCTATCTCTTTTCATCTTATCCAATCCACATTTTGTCCCCCCTGACTCGAGCGCCTACTAGCGGGCAAGGGCAAATTACTCGTACACGGACAGTTCGGAGACTTCGCTATTGAGCGTGTTATAATCCCCACTGCTTCCAGCCAGGGAAATAAGGACGTGTTTTGTTCAAGGCCAAGCGTTCAGAATACCGGTAGGCGATATACAATTTTATAGAGACAAGAATAGAATAGAATAGAACTTTATTTATGCTAATCAAAGCGCCCGCAAGGAGCCAACAATCAAAACATTACAAAAATTCCAACATTACCTATCAAAACAGCCGACCCCTCATTTTGCTGATTCCCTCCCCATACCTGAGATACATTCGGGGAGCAGGAGTCCCCCATAATACATTGCACTGGCCAGGATCCGGTCAAGTTCACAAGACGAGAAAAATTGAAATACTATTGTTGTTGCTTCGATACTTATCTCCTCTGAAAATATATTCCACACAGTATGCATACACATTAAAATAGTAACGAACGCCGACTTCACGAGAAAGGACGTGACTGCGAGAGTGTTGAAAACTGGAGTCTGCATAAACCCAGAACCGGAACCTGTCCAGCGAGAGCAGAACGAGATTTGCAACGTCTGCTCGGCGAATACCACTAAACAATATATCATGCAATATACAAGTACCGTACACGGTCTTTTAACTACTGGTTTATATTTTCGAGATCAACATAATTTTCTTTCCCGCGAATGTCGCCATCTCGAGCACCGATGCCGAAAAACTGTCTGTATTAGTGTATAGGTAACGTAAACTGCTTCTTGTCGGCTAAAAAATTGCGTACGCGAAAGAAACATACTTTCGCGAAAGAAACATACTTTCGCGAAAGAAACATACTTTCGCGAAAGTAACTTGCTCTTGCGAAAGTACAATGCCGAACCTTGCGCGCACGCATATGCATAGCTTTCGCCATTCTTTCGCATACCGTACATGACCGATGGGGATGTTAGTTGCTGGTCGTAGTGTAAGCTCTCACAATATATGAGGGTATGGGGTCTGGCGAGGCTTAGCTTAGGAGATATTGGGTGGGGTACAGTGTTCTGGGGGTGGGGGCATTCTCCCGAGGGTAATGGCAGGGATTCATAAACGTCGGTTTATTCGGTGGCAAAATTCACTAGGAAACTCAATTCGGACTGTCAAAAACTGAAGTGTGTGCGTTTAACACAGTAAATATTCAATTTCTCAGCTATGGTGAATGCTAAAACTCGCAATTCGACCAACAACTCCGTTTAAATTTTTTTTAGACGTACGCGCGTCATTTATTCAGAAAAGTTCGTTAAAACGAGTAAAAACGCACCTTGTTTACAAGATCGTTTACAGGACCACATTCTCCACATTCGACTCGAGATAAAAAAAAATTGAAGGGCAACAACTCGTGTTTCAATTTACACACGAAACATTTGGGTCACGTAGTAGAAATGCGTTGATGTTATTGGGTAAATGGTCATGTGTTTTAAATTCTTTTCATTCATTCCCGCGAAAACCTGATCACCTGACGCAACCCGACTTACTGATTGGTCAACCATAAAATATCGCTTGAGTACGCATGTGCCGATAGAATCACAATGGCGTTTGGCTTCGCTCACCGAAACCACGCGTCGGGTAAGCAACAGGATTTTTACAGAATGTTTAATAAATTTTCAGCATTCTTTATCCTAAGTGTAATCAGGAATACATATCGTGACATCTTTCAGATTTTAGACGAGTTATTTAGTCGGAATGAAGCAAAACAGACCGTCCAGCGGTAGTAATCTGAAAGTGAAAGTGATAAAATTCTTACGTGAGTGTTACGGTACAATATTTTGGCCAAATTGCGTTTCCTAAATATTTCTAAAGCTGTAAAATGCCAAATATGTTCCGAATGTATGTTCAGGGTTTCAAATTAATGTATCGTGCATCAATACCATTCATTATTTCATTTTATTTGACAGTCACCGGGGCGTTTTTGAACCCATTTTGAAAGGTTCAACACTGCTTGACAGCCTGGCACTCGGACATCGACAGCACTATAGTAGGGTTAGAGACAGTCCGGAAGGAGTAAAACACGTTCTTAAAATGTCAAGTTCTATCTTGGATAGATTTTCCTGAAATGAATTTAGTAAATTGTCATGCACATGGAGTCATTTTGCACAATTCCACTTAAGAAAAACCAATCCATTCATACAACATGATATCTCTATGGATATGGATTATTTAAATTGACAAAAATATTTTCATAACTGAAACAATTATGGTAATTGGGGTGCAGTTGTCAGTAGGAAATGGGAATTGAGCCATCTCCGATAGACTGCACCCATAGGAGGCTGACTTTGTGGTGATGCAATATTCTATTCTTGTTCAAATAAATTAAGACCGTTCAATGATTATGTCAAATTCGATGTTATATTACTTTAAATATTCTAAGCTTTAAACTCTTTCTCAGAACCATTACATACGGCGGCGGCAAAAACACAAATAAACTCAATAGCAATCGGGACGCCGGTGGCAAAAACTGATAAAAACTCAATTGAGGTAAAAAAATATATTGAAATTTCAGTATCCGGTGGCAAAATTTTGGACTTCTATGAATCCCTGAATGGATGGCTTGATTAAGTGTAGCATGATGTGAACTCCCTAAAAAATATGAGGGTATGGGGTCAGACGGGACTCGGTTTAGGAGATAGAGGGTGGAGTTTGGTGTCCCGGTCTGTTGGGGGCATGTTCCAGAGGGTAGTGGATGGGTTGAAGTGTAGCATGATGTCAGCTCCCAGAATATATGAGGGTAGCGGGTTAGGTGACGCTTAGTTTGGTAGACATAGGGTGAGGCAAAGAAGCTGTGGACAGGAAAAAGTCCCAAGACTTTAACATGAAAACTGAATGTAGTGTTGACACCAGCCAGCCATCAGCAATCTTTGGAACAGATTCCGTCTGTCCAAAAACGCAAGAAACTGGTGGACTATTTCTTCACAATCACCTGCGAAATGAAGCAATATAAGTTGTCCCCCTTGTTCAAATTTTCACTGGTTATTAACAAATGCCAAAAACAGCTTATAATTATTTTAATTTCTGGGTAGATTCTTGGCTAACTTCCTGCATTGTTGTTGTAGTTAGTAAGGTTCCTAAAGTGATTAGAAACATTAGTTTGTATCGCTTCAAATAATTAACACATTTACTGCATGTTAAAATCCCAGTGATAAGAGTAGACCAGGCTTTATTGTCATGAGTCTATAAGGGGATCAAATTGTCTACATTGGTAACGCGAAATTCAATACACCATTCAAGTGTTTGAATTTTTTAACTGGAAGCTGACTGTTAAAGTTAGTTACATCTGGCATGAGTCTTGTTGAGATTGGAACATGAACATGTAATATTCAATGGAAGACATTTTATGTTGTAGATGTACATTTCGAAAAAATAAAACATTTTTACATGTACCTCACCTGATCAGACAATGTTTATTGTTTTGTACATGTAGGTGCATGTATCACTATAAATAAACACTACGTAACTTATGAGTTCGTCGAACGAGAGAATTATAGAAACTTGAACATTAAGACATTTAAGGTGGCTCCCCACTGTCCATTGAATACATGTACCATGTCATTTTCTTCATATTCACTTATTAATTTAATATTCGGACCCAAATATCAACTACAATGTGAGAGGTCTCACAGGATTTTTGGTTATTTTTTATGTTGGAATACTGTCAATGATTAGGTCATTTTGTTAAATTTCACTACTGGTTCAGTACCTTGAATGACTTTTTTAACGCATAAAATCTGTGTCATTTTTCAATAGTCTAATCTGTAAATCCAAATTCAGTATAAATAAAAAAAAATCAAATAAGATTTGGGGGTTCCGCCCGGTGTTTTGGTTTAATAAAGCAGGAAGACTTCACCTATTGTTTTCAAGAGAAGCTACTGGGATATCAAGTGTCCGTCCATATATCATTGCGACATCACATGATGATGTTACAAAACCATGACATTCAGAATGCACGGACTGACTGATGTGCTGCTCAGTGTGCCGCAACCTGCACAAATGGCCATATTGGGGTACTGCCAAGCCATCTTAACATTATCATGCTGACATGCGAGCAGTAACATTATCAGATTTCTGTCCTAGGTACATGTAAAAACAATCTTTGAGAAACACTAATCCAAACTACCAAACTGCAGAATAAACCATACAGTGACAGAGGATATTGTGAAATGATGAAAATGTATGTACACGTACAAACACGACGTAAAATACATAAAATTTTAAGCACAATAAATGATTTTATGTACATGTAGACTTACTTGAAGGACATGAGGCAGCCACCGGGACAGTCTTAGGACGATTCCTGTCCAGTTTGCCCGTCATCATATCATCCCCTTCATCCTGAAAAAATTACAACAATTTCTTAATACGAGTGTGCAATATAGCAGCTACAATACTGGTATTCAGATTTCTAAATAGAGAACTTGAACAATGAATTTTTGTGCACTCTAGATAGGATGAATCAATGCCTAATATTCGGTCAAGCACATACAACATGAACATTGTTATCAGATTAGGTGCATTCTAGAGCTGAACTCTGATATGAAGAATTCAAATTAGACTTCCCTAAATAAATAAATGTGAGCCAACGTAAGTTACATTTCACCTGAATATACATTGAACATATTCCATAAATGGTACATAAAGCTGCATGTGGTGACTACTCGTACAATTTTGAATGAATTATGTACAGGTGTTTAGAGATATAATGCAGGCTCCATATCTTCATCTACCTGGTTCATTTCTGGTTCATTTGAGGAATTTATTCTGTTGTAAAATCACAGGTACATACAAGGGGAGACAACTTCTGAATGTACATTTGGAAAGCCCCGCTAACCTTTATATTCTGAATGCTTTTGAGCCCATTACATTACATATTTACAGGTCATATATGACATATTATGATAGAAATGATGAAATACCTGTAGACTGCATACAGTTTCACTGTACGTTTAAGGGAGTACAGGACGTTCATTTCCATGCTCTTATGGGGCTACAACATGGTCATTTGTCAAATTTTTCAAAACAAGCTGAATTTCCTAACAAAAGTACCCAGACATATCAAAATGGAATAAAAATCAACAAAAGACACAACACAACCATTTATGCGTTTTACTGGTGGTTCGATATAGTGTGATGGGATGGACCAAAAAATTGGCATTTTAAATTCAACGGTTGAAGGGTGCAAAGTGCTCCATAGATTAAAAATTATTCCTCCGGAATACCCCCAAATTCACTCTTATTCAGTTTCAACTAAAACAAAACTTCTGAATGGCTAATAAATTGATCTTCAATAATATTCTCCACACCCACCCCGATTCCCCACCCCCACCCCCTCCTGAAAATAGGACTGAAAAGGCTCCGTTTATCTGTTATACTGCTAATATTTTCTAAGAAAGTATGGTGTCCCCCTGTTTTTATTACATATTTAACAAGCACTATATGTGTTTAGTATTATATAGCAAAATGGGAAAAATTTGACCTTGGGAAGTATGATTTATTGAACATCTAAGAAGAAAAAATTCAAATTTCCCTATGTATTCAGTGTTATGGCTTTTAAGTGATATACATGCATTTGGCTGCCATATTTTTTTAACGAGTATGGTGACCCCATATTTTTTCACCGGGTGAAAAAATCCTGAAATTTAAAAAAATTCAACCTCTAGAAGAAATGAACGTCCTCTACTCCCTTAAGTTCCAAGAATATGGATTATAATGCTCAACATGAAACTTGATTCAGTGAACATGTGAAAGATGGAGTTTCACATTCATGACATTAAGTCAGTCTGATGCATGTGATTCAATTTCTGATCATACTTCAACTTTATTAAATAAAAAAACTTTGACTACCATTTTCTTTGGTAATATC
Organism: Hanleya hanleyi; assembly: GCA_036873755.1. Classification (NCBI taxonomy): domain Eukaryota; kingdom Metazoa; phylum Mollusca; class Polyplacophora; order Lepidopleurida; family Hanleyidae; genus Hanleya; species Hanleya hanleyi. Next base: position 25,259 of record JAVTVY010024771.1, read on the forward strand.
TAAAGCAACCTAATTGTGAAAAGGTTTGAAAAGTAGTGTATGTACAATGCATACTGAATTTCTTCCCCAATTTCCAAACCCAATGATGAGGACAGATCTGTTTTCCAAACTATTGGACGTTTTGAAAAGCCTACGAGCCCAGTTGTGATGAATTGAACTTATTTTTCGTTTTGCATTACCACATATTTTTGCAGATCTACATGTTTATTGTGACACTATCTGAGACTATTCTCTAAAAAAAATAATTAATATTTGCGACATCCATGAATACTGATATTGAGGAAAATAATTGATCTTTTCTTTTTTCATGCAAAAATTGATGAGTGCAAATCATCTCCACATAAAATGAACAGGTGCGATTTATCTCCTTCAGTTTTCAAAAATGATACACTGCAGTCATCTTCGCTGGGCTTTTGACCCATCACCAGTTGAATATGTTATATGAATTTAGAAAGCCTGACTACCAGCCTTCAAGACATATTGTTTTAACAAGCAAGATCGACAGACAGATGAACCAACCAATTTTCAATCAGTGACCTTGAACTTCGACCTCAAAATGAATAGAATTCCTTGTTGACCCATGGGTAAGTACATGTATACCCCAAGTTTGGTATCAATCCATGACACAGAACGGGAGATATCGAAAGGACAAGCAAAAGTAAACCAGCAGATGGACAGACAGGAAGACCGAAATCATGATGACAATATATGACCTCAACTATCGACAGGTTTATTGAAGGGTAATAATGTTAAAATTTTCCAAGTGGCTTAACAATTTATTAAAGACAGTCTGAGACTTAATCTGAGTTAACAGTCATGGGATACTTAAGTTCCCTTTATGTCAAGGTGTGTATGCATTTTTTTGTGGCATATCACTCCTCCCTCCCACCCTTCCTCCCCTCATTCTCTTCCCTGTTCTCCCCTCATAAGATATGGTACCTTTATACTCAGTATATTTTGTAAATTACTGTATACCGTGTCCAAGGACAAGAATTTGAATTGTACTTTGTATTAGATTATAATTAATTCTACAATGTAGAGAGAGTGGTTTATAAGTTGAAATAATACCATTGCATATAAAAAATAATAACAGCAGTTCAACACAAAACAAGGGGAATAACTCATAAGATTCCAAATGTGGTATACAACCCGGCTGCATTTGGCTGCATGTCTGATTTATATATATGTACCTGTGTGAACTACAATGTTTATTTGCTGACATTCTCCGATCTATCAAGCAATACAAGAACATGTACTGTAAGTATGTGTGGGAACTAATTGTATATTAATTCTACCTTCATGTACACAGGTTAAAAGGCACATGTGGGTTGATTACCTTGACTACAAATAAACCATAAAAAGGTGCAAAACAAAAGTTTGTTTGAAGTGCATGATAGTACATGTAGTATAATATTTGTCTTTTTGCCTCTTGTTTGGACTCGTAATTAGCACACATGAATTGTACACATCTTTCAACCCATATTTCCCCAAAGGCAAGTTGTCTTTTTTTCACTTCACTTCTGTAAAATTATAAAACCTCCATGAAGATCAATGGGTGTAGTCATGCAGAAAGACAATGGTGTACGTTTTAGCTGACACCGTAGCTCAATCTGTTTACAAACAACTCCCTGCATCACTCAATGTGGGAAGGTCAGGATATTGGACAATATTGGACCTGTCATAATAATACAGTGATTTATCAACAACATCTCATTTTAAACCAATTTGTTCTCTTACTGGAGAAGCAACCTTCAAGACTGTGTATGTATCATCTGGAACTATTAAATACCTGGTATCATTAATTGAAAGAGCTGTCCCCTCAATTTACCCATGGCAATCAGCAATGCCATATTTAATGCTGCAGCAACAGTAACTTTGCCTCAGGCCATCCTTAAGAAATTGTTTGTTGGGGGTAACCCGACTATATCTCAGAAATTTGGGTAGGTAGGTTGGGAAATATTTGGTTTTATTACAGGTCACTCAAATTTACAGGATAGCTATATTTTAGTAGGAAATTGGGAAGGAAAAAACGTTTGGGTAGGGGGATATTTTGTTGGGCAGATAATTGCATGTACATGTATGCCCAGCTAACACATTTTACTGGGGAATATTTCAAAAAAACAAGAATTTTGCTGCAGCAGGAAAATTGTGGAGGTTGAAGAGAGAGTGAGTGAGTAGGATTTTAACCTCGCTTTCAACAATCACATAATCCAGACACCTGGTCTATCAATTCTTCATCCGTCCTCTTCCTGCATGGAAGTTTGAAGATTCTCAAGTCAATCAAGCGAGGAAGATACAAGTTCCATTATTGAAATTTTTGGTATGACTCAGCCTGGGATTGAACCTGGGACCTGCCGCTTGAAAGGCGAGCAATCTACCACAAGGCCACCACAGTGTGATCCATTAATTGCAACGAAGAACATATGTACATGCCAAAGTTCCATCCTAAGAACATTGATACACTTACGTTATGTTTTCACATATAAAGGAAAAATCCAGAGACATGTGTCTTCTCAAATGAATGAGAAAGAGAATGCAGCTACCCAGTTTATGTATTCTCCGTTTATATCTTGTATAGGATGAATACAAATGATAGAAATAGCGGTCAAGATGTATCTACTTCGCTTAGTTTAATTTGAAGTATTTTATCTGCTAGAAGCTTGAAAAAGTTGGTACGGTAAGTTCCCTAAGTATTCGTGACCGGAAGTGAATATCGCAGTCCTGAAAAACTGACCACTTCCGAATAGTTTGTGCAGATCAGTTTAGAAAAATGGACGTTTTCGTAAATTAGAGTCCCCATATTAAATGCCCATACCGTTCGACAATAAAAGGTCACAATACGTCGACTGTGGTCTTTCTTTAATTTTATGATATTTACCCCAGACATCACTATTAAATGATATAAGATCGACAACCACGAGACATTCACTATACTTTGTGTGTAGAATGAAGCCTAATATACTTCGGCGAAGTTCTACGAACACTGTGGTCGAGGGGAAACCCCGAAGCAAAACCCGGGAAATATTTGTTGTGCGTTTAGATTTGTGAGGCAATAATTCGCAATTGATCAAAGGATAAATAAAGCATTCTTTCTGCTCTTTAACCATTAAATTAGGTTCGAATAATTGACTGCAATGATCGGCTGACAATGAAGAGATTAGTTTCATCGGACGCCCGGCCAATTTAAAATCACAAATTCGCGTATATCCTTGTATTAGTACATACGGGACAAAGGCATATTCTGTCACTTAGACATTCTGATATTTTCTTTATTTTCTCTTCAGGACATGCTTGAACTCTTGCAGAATTTTTTTCACAGCCGAGAAGACTAGGCACAACTATTCCAGTGACGCCAATGATGTTTACGTGAAAATATATAATGATCTAATGAAGAAACATTTTCAGATCGAGAATCAAACCTAATAATTTCTTGATTGCTCTTCATAGGGAAATATTCTGGAAGGGCTTTTCCAACTGTTTATGTCAATGAAACGAACAGCAAATAAAGCAAGCGCCCGACACTATCTGAAGACCCATATCAGGGCCAACTCGACTGAGACCCATATCAGGGCCAACTCGTCTGAGACGATATAGGCCTACAATCTTCCCAGCTGGAACGAGCTCATCCCGCCATGGATAGCGGCTAAAAGAAAGACATGAATTGCTTGCCCATTCTAACAATTCACTTTATCTCTTCTATCCTTTATTAACAAATGTATGAAAATACTTTCATATAATTAGGTGCGGTCTGTAGACATGGAAGAATGTAAGTTTCAACATGCCACGTGTTGGTTGTACATTTTCCCCGCCATACGGAGTTGCAATAACATCACGTGATCAATACTTGGATAGCATGGCACGTGGGCCAAACTTTCGCTTGTATACGGTTCAGCAAAATTAATTCACATTTCAGAAAGTATAATTTAGAGAATAAGTAGACAGAAAACCTATTAGTTTATTCCATCTTTTATTTTTTTAACTTTTAATCTCAGCCCACTATTCCGACCTCCGCTTCAGTTGCTATCAAATTACCGTCTATGATCTCGGCTATCTTACGTAACTAAACATCTCTTCCGACATTCAACTTTTGTGTGAATAATCAAGTCAGAAGTACCGTAATATCTTCACTGATAGTGTAAAAAAACTCACTCAAAAATTCTAATTTTGAAGGACTTTCAAGGCCTTTAATTTTCAATATAAAAATTATGCACTTTTACAAACTTTTATAGACCCATGCGAACCATGAAACAATGACACCGTGCACAATGACGCCGTTCCACGCTTTTTACGGCTATGAAGATTCCGATGCAGCCATATGTCATGGTTAATCCTGCACGTCACAGCTTTCCTTTCATGATAATTCTCTGAATAATATCCTTGTTTCTATTTTATCCAGGGGTGATTGAAGAGAATAAGTCTGTACTATTGCTTACTCCTGAAAAGTTGAATACAAGAGCGCAAACTTCTTTCAGTATATGCATCACCGCGAATTCCACGGCCGTAAAATATTCTGAATCGCCGCGTTCGTTGGAAATGACGTTTCTAAATTATTTTTGTCTGAACAGTACAAAATATGTTTCCAGTATCATAGCTGGGAATCTCAACATTCGTGTCTAAGGGGAAAAAAATCCGAAGTCGGACCCAAACGGGCGCGTTTCTGATTTTAGGGTGAGGCGCACATGGCATACAGTCGCCAAAATTAATGCAACTTGGAGTTGGGGTTGATCGTAAATCTCTACCCTGCGACTAAGAAAATCTGTGGTTCAAATGTCCGGTCAAACTTCAGCATTATATTTTTTTAAAACCGAATGAAACGTAACTTCCAGTTTTTCATTTTGATATTTTCAGTATAATAACGAATGTATGATGTCTTCAATCGGCAATGTTTAATATCGCACGTCCCCGTAAACTGGCAATATTCCCAATTTAATGACCATGAGAAATCGCGGTTTAAACATTGGACATATTTCGTTTGAGCGACATAATGAAAATCAACTTAGTTGTTACAATTGGTTAAGTCCAAAATGCTCAAAAAGTTTGCAAGGTGTATCAAATACTAATTCTAAGGAAACTGGAAGTTTTTCAATCGCACAGCTACATAATATTATCAATCTCGCGACCACGATAAATGAGGGATTTTCGAATAGTTAGGACCGCGGTTTTTCGCGAATGGGCCGTTTTCGATTACTTAGGGAACAGTGTCACGTGACTTGGCGAAAAATGCCCGTTTTCGAATTTACTTAGAGTCGCGAATACTTAGGAAACTTACCGTACCACAAGCCCAGCTGAATTTGGATTTGCAAAGCGTCATTGATTCGCTTAATTATCTTTCCTTGATAGTGACTGTCATCACGTCAGACTATCCACCCGAAGACTGCAACATCATAACTATTGATGTCTAGCCAGGTGGTCTGGTGTGACGTCACAAACCAGCATCAAACAAGGGCAGATAAGCAATGAGGATTTCATTTCTGAAATCGTCCCAGCTTCGGATACCAACATTGGGTCATTTTAATACTTCAAATAAAACAAAACGAAGTAGATAGACTAATCATTCCATCATTTAATAACTAAATTAAACTCAAAAAATGAAGTAAAATATTAAACCTTTGCAATTCACCTTTAAACACCATGTAATTTTTAGGATTTGAAATTGAGGTACATGCAGGGGTCGAAATGTTAGAAAAAAATTATTTGTCTCAGGTGACAGGTGAACACATTTTTTACTTGTCTTCTCAGAATTCAACTTGAACACTAAAATATCGACCAATAAAATGTGGCACTGAAGTGGAGTTTTCATGGTTTTCGAAGAAATCATCCAAAAAACCGCATCTTGAAATACTTTTTCTACTTGTCACCTGGGACAAGTAGATTCTACTTGTCTCTCACAAAGTTCACTTGTCAGAGACAAGTAGACAGGTGTTATTTCGACCCCTGTACATGTACATGTATGTGTATTTCACAGAAATACTCAATACTGTAGTAACATTCACAACTCTTGGAGACCTCTGAATCTATTTTTACACGAGGATTGTCTACAGCTGATTATTAAAGTGGGACAAATCATTAATTTCTCATTTGTTTAATGTCTAGATAATTACGAAACTAATCTATGGAGCCACAATTATGGGAAAAGTCCTGACTCATTATGCTGGCAGCATGATCACATCAGTTTCTGTGTAATATATTACAGCTAACAATTAAAACTGTAAAGCTTCAGGTCATGTAAGAGTGTAAGAATTTAAACAATAATCTCACCAAGCATGTAGAATTTCATTTTTAACAGTTTTTTTCCCCTTCAAGTCTTTAACATTATTTAATCTGCATGTAATAAGGATCACGACTATCTACAATTTATACTTTTCCTTCCATCTACATATGCTAATCATGATAATGAGCAATTAACATAACTTTGGTAACTTAATTGTACAGCCAAAATGATACAAGTCCATGATATAATAATTATATGTAATGTGCGACTCCTACACACAAAGTAAAATTTCACCCAGATGGCACAGACTCATGTACATAAATTTCCTCTAAAAACTTACTAAATTACAACTGTAATCCTCTCAAAATTCTATCACAGGAAGTGAGATTTCCTACCATAAAATCAGGTGGTGATTAAATTCATTAGAACTGGAAGTTGACAAAATGGTCTAAAACCATGGAGATAACCCCTCATTTCTTCATTATCAGTCAGAGGACCAACTGACAGAAGTGATTATAACCTGTACAACATAGAAGTCACATCTTATTATCGTTAATATGCTGTAAAATTCACTCAAAAACTCAATAGAGAAGCCAAGAATCACGGTAAACTTATGAAAAACTCAATTCTGGTAAAAATGATAATGCTAAAGTATTAGAATATTACACACGAAAGGGGTAAAATTCTAGAGAAACTGAATATTGATTGGACAAAACTCAATTCAGCGAGAATTTTGTGTGTGAATATTTTGACGTCTATGAACCCCTGTGATTACATATCAAAATTTTCCCCATTCACAAGATATTTTAACCAGTAGTGAAGTCACAAGGTGTTAATGACCTGTGTTAATTCCTGTAATGTAACTCTTTACTATGTTTAACAACGTACATGTCTTCAAGTGCCTGTGTTACATTTATAAACATGAGATCATTATCACATAGATACATGTATTACACATCAGCTTATACACATGTATCCTTGCATCCCACATTTTTCCTCAATTAATCAATTATGTACAATTTTCCTGGAAAGCCAAAACATTAAGGTCGATTAACTAGGTATCACTCAAGGCCACACTCATTCTTGAAAAGCCACACTCATTTTTGTCTACTATGCAATATGACATTATTGACTGATAAAGTTATCAGGTACTTCTGAGGGTAACTTTACCATGTTTGAATTAGAGGATTAGGCTATCTTCCCTCTGGTCAACTTTTTGAGGCATTTCCTTCCACAAACATTTTGTGGTCAAATGAGCATCACAATTTACATGTATAACTTCTGAAAGTTATTGCTATATATTTAGTTGATAAGTTGTCTAGGTTATAATTTTTATAACTTCTGTAAATTGGTTCCGTGACTGACATTTTAACACTTTTCGAAATGTATTAGAACTACATGTACCCAACTGGAGATGATCAAATTTTAATAAGGTGACTGAATTACTAGCTAGCTGAGATACAAATCACTTTTGATTCTTGTGATGTTTTGGAAATATACAGTTGCAGGCCTGCAAGTGACTCACAGCCAAAATATAGCAGGAAATTTGCAAAAAATATAGGAGAAATATAGGAATTTTCTGAATAAAAGATAGGAAATAAAGGAGTGTACGACAGGTCTGTACTACACTGTATGTTCCAAACTCGGTAGTTTTCTGGTGTTTAATCAAATTACTTTCACTGAATGCGGTCATAGTGGTGGTATTTCAGGTTATCTTTTCTGTTGTTTGATTTAGGATAGAAAGATTTAAATGTTTTCATATTTGGCGAGCGAAGGGAGGCGAAAAAATATTCCTGAAATGTATTTCCTCATGTCAGTTTGACTCATTACAGAGCATTGATGAAAATTTTCATGAGAAAAAGTCCAAATATACATGTAGGAAATATAGGAGGTTTTGAGTAAAATATAGGAAACTATAGGAATGACACAAAAATATAGGAAAATATAGGAAATATAGGAGACACTCGAAGGCCTGCAGTTGGTATATTTGTCTGTGAGGTCATATGACTTCTTGTCAGTAGGCTGGCATCTACATTTTTCACCACTATTTTATCACTGCGTTCAACATCATGGAGAATAAGGCTGGAGTTTACTCCATATAAAGATGACAGAACAATTTGTTAAGTGTCAGGTGCCAACGCATACCAAATTTAGAAATTTATTATCGATACTAAATTTAGAAATTCTATATTTAGAAATTTCGTATCAATACTAATTTCATTTGCCAGATAAAGCATACACATCATTAAATTTTACGAAAGTCGCTTATTATTTACCTGCCAGTGTCGGAACATTAGCTTCTTTGTCATTAAGTACAAGTCTGACCATAAACACTGGCGGGGGATCAAATATATTATTATTAGAACAAAAGTTGACAAAATGGTTCAAAATCATTCAGTATAATCTATTATTTCTTCGTCATTTCATGAGATTAGTGGGTGATCAAATTCATTAGAACAAATTGGGGAAATGATGAATGGAAATTTTGATAGGAATTATTAGAGAGTTCAGTACATAAATGTAATTCACAGAGCATATGTAATGATCAGTTAAGTAAGATACATATGTAGTTGCATGTACACTTCAAGTACAGAATAAATATAAAACTACTCTTAACCTACATATAGTTTTTATTATGTACCTACATACAGTGTACTCAACACAATGGAATTTCAGACAAGATGTACCACAGACTTAGTCCCACAAAAATAGATTACTGTTATTGTCTCAACCTTTACAGCGGCTGCTTATGGCTAGGACGAAGTTTTATATATACATACTTATAGGTGAAATATTTACACCACAACATGTGGTTCAAGCATGTACTGCATACGGGAGTGGTTTGTTTACAGTAATCACTGTAACACTAAATATCTACAATACTGGCAGCATTTTGAGCTCCAGAACTGTGGCAGAGAAAAATTTACATGGTTATCTGTCCTTGAATCAGCAGTATTTGTGATGCCATCCATGCACATGTGATGACGTCTAATAAAACATCTACAGTGATTGCCATATTTTGGAAATATGAGACTTTATATACACTTGATGGAGTTATGATAACCCTTCTAAGTGAATTTGTGGATCACTTACAGTACAAGTACTCGTAGTTTCCCTATGCCAATATCAGAGTGACTGCACCAGTTTTTTATCAAAAATTTCAAATTTCATTTGATGTAACACACACACATGTAAAGCCCATTGGTCTCCACTACTTTACCAGTGTAATGAAAATGGTTCTACAGCATACATGCATCTATTATCCGAGGCATGCAAAAGTTCAAGGCACTGATTAATACAAAAGGAGCCATGCGCTCAAGTGCCACTGGGGCGTTATATGAACTTAGAAATGGTGCCCTGTGACTGTTACTTGAATTTTTCCAGTCAATGTGTACATGTGTAATATATGTACCTTGTACCAAAAACAGCAAGGTTAATCTGGACAATTAACTTCCTCACTAAACTATTAAGACTACAGACCAGATTGCTTAAAACATTTTTAATCAGCTTTTGATGTGAGCTGTATGGCGCCTTCATTGACATGTAGCTTAACCAACTTACACATACTGTGAATTCCCAATTGGAAAAGTAACTCTACTCACTGGTAATATTGGCATGATTGCAGGAACATTCACTTATCTTTTATTAATTAATTACCGGTACTCAAATGTTAGATTTCATGGACAATTGATTAGTTTAGTCACCACATCTCAATCCAGGAATGTTTACATTCACACATACTGATGAGGATTAAAATGGAAGAAGGAAATACCGGTCCTTAATTTCTGATCAGTAGAAAATGTCGACCCATCTCTCTGAACCAATCAATGCCTAAACAAATTCTTAAAACAAAAGAATTGAAGAAAAAAAAACCAAAAAAAACCCCAACCCCACAACCTTGAATATACATGTAAATGCACTAAATCATCCCAAATTCTGTGAAGTTCTTCCTCTGTCAAATTTTATTTGGATATGAAAAACTGGTTCAGTTGGGTGACCTGGCCACCTGAATATCGTTGCTGTCAAAATACATGTGCCATATACATGTTGAATTTCTCTTCACATTGAAAGAATAAATATGTTTGAGAAACCTGCTAAGGGTCATTGTTCAAATTATCACTCTGTGACTATGTTCTGCATCAGTCTTTAGAGAGAGGTGAAAATAATGTTTCTAACTGTCACATAGGACAGGTACATACATTTCAACCCATGCCAGAGGTGCACAACATTCCAAGACCTGCATCCATAGCCCATATTCCACATCTCCATCTCCAATGACACAACAAAAATCAGGCCTGAATTTAAGGTGGTAACCTGTTTTCAGGTTGCCTGGAGATTGCCATATGAAAAATAGTGGTAACCTATTTTCAGGTCCACATAATTTTGACTAATAATATGACATTAGGTTAATAATTATGCAATAGGTTCCCACAGGTTACCAGTGTAGAAGTCATGGTAACCTGTTGAGAGGTTACCATCAGCACTCCTTAAATTGAGGCCTGAAAAATTCAGAGCTATTGTTCGAAGCTGACACACAATGATGCAGCATCAGTAATACAGGTATATATCAGCAGAAATCTTTGGAAAGAATTCAGTGAGAATTTTAGTTTCTTTTACGTGTCTTGAAGGAGATATGGAAATGTTACAGAAACCCGATAATGAATGGAAAAAGCTTGACCTTCAAATTGTTATCCACCATACAACATAATAAAAAAGAAAAAAAAGAAAATATTTCAAAACAAGGGAAGGACTTTGTATTCTATAGGTTGAGGTGCAGATGAGGACTACCTATGCAGCACAAAGCCTCAGATGTTGGAAACAAAATCAAGATGGCTGAGGATGTGGAGTGTTGACGATAGGTTTGACATGATTGAAGGACAGACATTCCAGGACATTCCCGCATCAATACAATATCAGACAAGTAGAATTATTGCCAAGTTTGGCATTACGACAAGATCGGGTCCATTCCTACAACCTTGACATTATAGCCATGTTCACTATATAGAGGGAAATGATGCCAAGATCAAGTAAGGAATTGAACAAGGTTTGAACAAACAGACAGATCTATGATGACTTGCTTACATGCCAAACGGGATGAAACTAAAGCATATGGCACGTCGTGTGATCTGGTCGTTTCCTGTCCAAAATTTCAACCACATGACTCTGGTTTACAGTATCGTGCGCCACATGAATTGAAGTAAAAACAGTTTTATCAATTGGTGATCGAGACAATCATTACAAAATTTTACATCTTGGTAGCCCAATAGTCTGTCTAAATGTCAGAGAAAAAGAAGCGAAAACCTTTATTTTTATCTTATTTTGGTTGGCGTAATCATGTTGATAAACTGTTGCGTGCCAAAATGTCCCCAACAACCTCTAATGGTACTTTTGCATGTCAAAGTAGTACATGTACTCAAAATACTGATGATAAAATGGGCAGTGAAGCCCTGAACAAAACAAACATAATGCATTTCACATTTGTCTCTAGATTTCACACTACCTGAACTTCAAATTGGCAATAGAGACACGTACATATGTGGTCATGATAGGATGTACTCTATGAACTGTAGACCAATAACTTTTTTTTATGAATACACAAAATGTACTACTTCACTGTACTGGTATATATACTGTCCTTGGGCTGTGATCTACACAATTAAACCATTGGTGCATTAGGGCTGATAAATCATGTATGCATACATATTAATTTAAATGATCCTCTTATCTCGACTAGCTGATCAGTGTTTCGTGATGACAGAGGTCACACTGCACTGATGTTGATATCAATAGATCACCAAAATATAAACAAGAACAGATACTATCTTCAAACAGGTATGACTGTGCATAACATTTGCTTTATACATGTACAGATTGCAGAAGTCCATGTATTGTGAAGAAATATACCACATGCATACATGTACCAGTGGAATTATGGAATGGTGATGTCCAGTGACAAGCAGGGAAAGGCCAAAGTCAGGTGAACAAAATAGCTGGTTTCATAAAAAATGTTGAATTTTGCCATTGATTTGCGGACATGTACATGTAATGTCACCAAAAATTTATGAATGGATTTGAATTACATGTGTTGTGAACAATTCATAATTCAAGATTTTGAGTAAAGAACTAGCCAGTCAGCAAATGTTCAAAATGTCAAACCATTCACTAAGTATTACAACAGTCATTTTCGCACTGGTTGATAGAACTTCCCCTAAGATGAAAACATTTCAAACAAGAAGTTTTAAAGTATGGGCTTTAAACTGGTGCATCATCCATCCTGGTTAATTTAACTTGTATCTAATTAATAATGCATTAATTAATTTGTTGGCAGTCTCTCGCATTCAGTTTTAAGGTTTTCGAGCAAAAATGAATTAACTGTGAAAAAACCCTGCCATTTGAGACCGGAATTTTGCAACCAAAAAGTGCTGACAGTAGCACATAAACCAGAAACAAGGAACTTTTTGCCTTAGCCTACATTTTGTACATCTTCTACAGTGTACCAGTTCAAATCAATATTCAAACTTTGCATTCAATCACACTTGTCCCTCATATAACATGGTTCATTATATAGCGGGTATCAGTACGGCACGACCAATGTTGTGTCCCCAATAGAGTGTAATATGAATGCTGCTGCAATGAAAACTCGCTACAGTAATTCCGCTAATAAATCTATCACCCTATCGAGATTCGATAACACCCAAATTTTGGAGAAAAATATGATTGGAAGTTGTAATAATTCAATTTTCCATGATTTTCAGAAGATCCCTTTTGTAATAAAAGTTTGATCACCTGCCCAGGCATTCCGATATGAGGCGAGTGGTCTAGCTTGAAGCATAGGACACTGCCAAAATTACATATGACGCGACTCACCTATAGTGCGATCAATATTTTCTCCCTCAACTTCAGCGATATAATGAGAAACAAGTGTATACTCAATTAATTTTCAGAAAACACTCACAATTTGAGCACTGTATTATAATCCATCAACCAACTGTTACTTGCATATTAAATGTACATGTACAAACAAATACATACATGTGCATGTATGACTAACAAGTATACAAAACATACCTTGAAATGTAAAATATTTTGTTTGTTGGTACACTCACATGCCATTATAAGGTTCACAAAATGGCCGACATTGACAGCAGCGAATTACTGTCATGAAAAGTTGCAGACTGTTTAAGTTGAATCATCGAAACGAAGTCCTCCAAAGTCATGGGATGTGAATATAATCACTACATACATACATATATTGTAACGGAAAATAGTAATATAAAAATAGTAATACACATGTATAAAAAAAGTAATATAAAAATTTTACTCATAACTGAATGATAGGTGGTGGTATACATTTTAAAGCAACTTGGAAAATTTGGTCGTTACAAAATTTCCATTAAACTCTTTTAAAGATTAAATGTTCCGGTCTTGGGACTGACCTGATCAAATCATGATGATCAGTTTGTCACATAGCTGATACTGAGAACCTTTCATTTTCTTGGACTTGATCAATTGTTGAAAAGCTCCATGAAATTACAATGGGTTCGCAATGCAAAATTAGTTTCCAGTGGTCAGCATCATCACATCAGTTTTCAGCTTTCAGCTTTTCAAAACTGTTAACTTTGAATGAATTGGTTGAGTGAATGTCATAATTTGAAAATAACTTGACCCGGATATTTTGTTCTGTGTTTCTTTCTCCAAATTTTTGCCTGTCAAATTTGCCCCTGTTGACTCATCCCCAAGTAATCCCTAATCTCTCTAGTTAATTTTGGCTTTTTCAGTTTCACTCTCATATTTTTCAAACAGTAGTAATCCTACGCACTGAGAAATCCTTGCCAATGTGACACCTGTTTGAAAGTGAACAAAACATAAAACAGATACTTCAAAATGAATATATTACCCACACAGACCCTATACATGTACCATTGCAGTATTTTCCGATGAAGAAAATAGGTTATGTGTGATAACTTGAAGCCCCAACGACATTTTGTCAGTTATTTTGTGAATTTTATTTGGGATTTTACTTACAAGTTGATACATGTATCTCAAGTCTGGTTGAAATCAGAATATCATCATAAAATGAAGTTTGCAAGAATTCAGAGCTTTTCTGGTACTCTTCTAACCGAGGTACTGGGAAGCAGTATGGAATAGGGGCGCTGCATCAGCCCATAATAAATTAATTCATGTGAAGTATAGTGTGATCTAATTAAAATGCATCTTAGCTCATTAACTGAATATTAATGGAACACTGATGAGTACACTGTACAGATATGTACCTGTACACTCACATATATATATATATACACTTGACAAAAAATGATAGATACATTTCTGTCCACATTACAACAGGCACAATACAACCGGACAGACCATCATCTCCATCTACATGTTCCAATATGAAAATTGAAAAAAGTTGAAGTAATTACGCCAGGCATTGATGCAAGGATCCTGTTATTTACAGCTTATACTCCTAGTTATGTTTTATCAAGTGCACATGTACATTTGTACAGGCAAATACACAAACGAGACGGGGAGCGATGAAGCTGAAATTTTCATCACTAATACATTATACGTATGTACCTAAATTTGGGAAATATATTTAATGCACCGAAGTACATACCTGATTGTTCTCCATCATGAACAAGATATATCACACACTACATGTAAACTATATCAATGTATGTCACTAAGTTATCAGTTGAACAGAAACAGTAACAGTCAGTATTGACAATTCAAACTTGGTGTTACGATTAATGTATATTTAGGGATCATTTATCAAGTGCTACAAGGAAATGATTAACTTCCTAGACAAAAATATTCTGTTTCTTATTCTCCGGAACTGAGGAGAGATATCGACAGGTCTGACCATAACTGGCCAGGTCAGGATATTATAACTAGTGTACTAATACACAAAACCCAGGATACCAAGCCTAGTAAGGTGTGATCAAAGGTTATCGCACAATCGGTAGTATTGTAGATCCTTCTTCCCAGTGATATTCCAAACCATTCACGTCATTACAACTTTACACACACAATGACACATTTATGTAGTGTCTGTGTCATATATGAAGGGAATTGATTTTTCGGCAATATATCACAATCATCTTTTCTCAGAGCAGTGAAATGCCACACAATATCAGTATGTACAATGTAACCTGCATATTTTTGTTCTGAAATTTCAAGGAAATCTAATTCAGATTCAAGGAAAATATCTAATACCTTTTATGTTATTTTCAAAGTACAATGATGTTGATTTTGCAATGTTGTAACATTGGGACTGGCATGTGACATAATTTAACCAGCAAATTAATTTGTTGAATTTAACCCATGTTTTGGTAGGATTTTCATGAAATTTCAGGATAAAAATGATCAGAAGATGTGTGAAATTTCACCACTCTGAGAAAAAATGGCTCTGATAATTGCTGAAAAACCTTCTCCCTCAAACTGTGAGATGGGATGTAGTTCTTTCTTATTTCTAACACAAAATTATTGAAGACAACATTTAGGCCTACTTATTTGTTTGTTGGAACAAAATATGCTCGAGAATGATATACCTATTTGTACACACATTATATTTGTAACATCATGAACTGAAAATGTTCATCAGGCAGCACACAGGGACATTACCATACAGAGTTAGATACAGGGTCTCACAGCGTCCTTGAAAAGGACACAACTACATGTGTATAAAATCAAATGACCATTTTTCCACAAAATCAAATGACTTTATTTTAGAAAACTCATAGATTAAAGCGAATATCAGGGGAAAAGGCACAGTAGTTTGTGTAAAACACCCAAAGAACACAAACTGACAATGTTTTGGCATGTTCAATACCATTTGAGTGATATTAGCCATTTTGCAAAATTACAGTTTTTTCAAATAACGACAAAGCTATTTTCAAACAAGGACTTTGGCGAAAATCCTGCATCTAACCTGCCATAATTACAAATAGATTTTGAGAAGTTCATCTAACATTCCATCATTCAGGATTTGTACATATGAACTGACCATGATGACGATGTAGTGTTATTGAAGAAGACCCACAATAAACAATGTAAGTCTGGAATGTACATGCAGTGAACTATCGCATCCCGGGGCACCAGCTCTATTCTAACAAAATCAACTAAAGTGTGTAGGCCCTACCTATCATGTGTTTCCAAGTTTACAATGGTGAAAATGGTGTTAGCCAGAGACCCGTTCACATGTTCAGGTAAATTTCAAATTTGGACAGGCAAAACTTGGAAAATTTAACATGGAAGAGATAGGAGAAAATAGAAAGTGTACAGGCAAAATTTGGCAGAATGACTTTATGGACAGGTCATTTTGAATCCTGGCTACATGTAACACCCTGAAGCCAAGCACTGATGAACCTCTCAAAATGCCTTTGTACTTCTCTTTCAAGTACATGGTACCGAAGTTCATTATCCCACACACAAACAACAGTTACAAACTGTAGATTTCCAGAGGTTTGTTTTTCAGGGGAATCTGTTTTCCATCAGCAAACCCACAAAACAGGATTCCAACAAATTCTTGTAAAATTTTAGCAATCAATATAGAAACGATAGCTTTGGATTTCCTTTGATAGAATCATTCTCGTAGAGTTGCATGTAGAGTGCCAGAATGGTTTGCTTTCCTGTGAATTTCAATGAAAATCAAGGCCTGGATTTTTACTATAGAAAGTATCTTCTGGCTGCAATATTTTCATTTTCCCAGTCAACAAACTCCCACGTACATTGTACAACTGGAGGATCCCATAATATTATGTTATCACTAAACCATTTAATGTAGAAAAAAAGTGGCAAAATTGATTTCCCTCAATAAATAAATGTGGGACAATAATTAAATGATCCTACCTGTTCTTTCGAACCCCAGTTGTAACCGCGTCGACGGATAGCTTGACGGCGATGGAGGGTCATATTCCCAGCATCATCCATATCCGCAGCCATTTTTATATCCACAAAAAAACTCATGGATATTCAGCAATTTACAGTTCAATTCTGTATATATTGTGAATGTTCAAAATTAGCACTTTGAGTAAATTCCAGGTAAAGAATACAGGTACTTGAACTTGAATAGAGGTAAAATTCCCCATCCAAACACTGATGTAAACTGTATCTGCATTATTACCGGCAACATCCATACAAATTCAGAGCCAGAGATTTTCTTCTCCAACAAAGAACCCGGGAGGTCAGGTTGTATTTAGCTTCAAGGCTGAACTGCGTCGAATGTTTTCACAATTTCAGTTTATGTTGTCACATCTTGTATGCGTGTGACAGTGTGTCTCCTTCTTACACATCGCCTATTGATTATCTCCCACCCTAGAACATTGAACAGCGGGTTAACTCCAGCCAGCAAGAAAGAAAACTGCTGGGTAAAGTTAAAGATTTCTACTCTCACATGTGTTGAACACTTCTGATACTGGTAACACACACATGTACACGCCTCCGGCTACAGAGAACACTATTTCAGGATGATTATTCATCAACTATCTCGCTGTTACTCGAAAAAATAGGACACAATGGGCTTGGCATGCTCTTTTAATAACTTCCTTTTCAGTAGCCAGTAGCGTGTACAGGAATTCTGCTCTCGTGTGAATAATAATAATAATAATACACATGCATCATTCTGTCCGTCTGTCTGCCTACTCGTGTACTCAGTAAGAAACAGGTACAGGTAGCCTAAGGTGGGTTGTCTCTGTTGACAATGTCGAGTATAATTATGTCAGATCGTCCCCCGCACTCATCCGTCTCGCTGGGCTCTTAATACGTAAAGCGGAGTGAGTTGTCAACGCTACGGAGCGCCCTGCCAATACCCACAACAACGTTATCTACAGGTAAACAGACAGCGGAGACTTGTGTGACCCATCAGCTGATGAGATGTAAAGAACATCCGCCATGACAAGCCCACTCAAGGTGCATAAGAGTGCACACCTTTTACCCAATATGGCTCAAAAGAAATCTGGATCAAAGTTGAACTCGATATACAGAGGGGTATAATACTTGATACACACGTAATTCGAGTCCTTGCCAAATTCCCTGAAATCCGTACCTCTGGCACCCGGCCTACAATTGTATGTTATAAATTATAACTGTCCTCACTGGGCTAACTTGAGAGATCAGGTGGTATGAGATAATATCAACATTACACTATTAATACAACTGAAAAAACAAAATGTTTGAGTAAAGTTCAACATCACAGTAGCCTATATAACTGCTCGCTTGCAACACTGGAGAAGTTTAAAATCACATTCACTGAACTTGAACGAAGAGGACACCGACTAAGTGACAGTGGCTGTAGCCTCCAGTATGAAATTAATAGTCACTATTGAATACAATATGACCCAGATTTTCCAGTACAATGCACATGTTGGTATTCATAGGTGTAGTAGAATATTTCAAGTATTTTCTATTTGACAACTGAAAACACTCCTCTTCATACAATGTAACAGGCTATAAAACTCTCCAGTCTCATTGGGTTAGGCAGAAAAAATCGTCACAAAACTTTTTACCTACTCTCTATTCCAAAATAAATTGTGCATATTTTGAGAGTCCAGAGTTTATTTATGGCTCCCGACGATCATGCCTCCTTACAGTAATAACACCAGACAGACAGTATAGCAATCTGTTTCTGTCGGTAATAACAATATGATCAGTAATTAGTTAACATTTTTATATACACTATTTTTGCTAGTCTTTAACCATGCCTACAGACTGCTTCATAATCACATTTTTAAAAGAGCTAGCTTTCACGTGGCAATATATTATAACATAAAAATCATATTGCCTTAAGACATGTGCAGATATTACCTTACGTTTCCATCAAGCACAGAAAGGACCATTCAATAAAAAATATAAAATTTCAGACCGAATGTCTCCGTAACTTCAGAATCAAGTTCACCTGCATAAATATACGAACTAGTTAATGATCAATGCTAACACTGAAACAATGGCTGATAATTAGTACGGTACAATACATGCACAGGTGTACTGAGACATCCAGACTACCCGACTATTCTTATTTCATATTTTCTTCACCTTATAACAGGCATACATTAATCACATTAATTGTAAGACTGAGTCAATGACAAAAAAACTGAATGAAAGTTGGAGTAACTTATGCGGATTTCATGGATGACTGGTCATAGAATTGTGTATATATTTTTATTATGTGTGTCGGTAAGAAAATTATAATTTCTTATTCTTCATCACGAAAAGAAGAAGATATAAAGTGTATATAGTGGGATTTCTTCAAAGAGCTGAGGCAATAAAGTGAAGTCAATATTTCCAACTAAAGAGAAAGACCCTCACCTGACAAAACAGACTTCCACTATCTAAAAAAAAAATAACTTAATCTTAAAGGTGCCACCCTGTATTATTCATTTGTATGGAATAGGTTTTCTGAATGATTGATTTGCATTGGAGTAATATAGACAATTGCCCCGATTCTGAACCCAAAGTATTTAAAGCAGTGTTTTTCCACCAGAAAAATCAAAATGAGTATATTTTTTCCAATTGAGGTCTGATATTTTTAATATTATTTCAAGAGTTGCTTTTTCATGGAAAGCCGATTCTCATCAGCACCCCAGCAGAATAATTCACAGGAATCCAACAGATTCCAGTATAATTCACAGCCTCAGGAATCTAACAGATTCCAGTATAATTCACAGCCTCAGGAATCTAACAGATTCCAGTATAATTCACAGCCTCAGGAATCTAACAGATTCCAGTATAATTTTAGCAACAGATTTGAATTGATAGCTTTTGATTTTCAACGAATCGTGATTGCAAGAATTGGTTTGGATTCCCATGAATTTTGACAAAAGCAATGCCTACAGTTACAGGAGGAGTTTATAAACTATAAAAGCTGGATAATTTTTCCAAGCGGCTTTTGTCAGGTTGTCACAAGGTCACTTTAGAATTTGAATTAGTCCCACTTGGAATAAATCAGCGGCTGTGATCATCAGCCTGGTCCCAATTTTAGTATGTATTATGGAAAGTGCCGGACTGATTCTATCACGGTTCATTCAGATACATGTATGTGTACATAAAAATATTATGTGTTACCTGTTAACTTGATATAAAATCTGTTTGCCCCACAGTGACACACCTCTTCTTAATCCATAGATTGGATACTGGGCTGCCCATACAACCTTTCCCATGATATTCACATGTGAAACGTCAACTACACAACTATTTTTTGAAGCCACAGGTACCCATCCTCGCTAAAACCACAGGGGTATCTCTATAATAGATACCCCTGGTCCACTTGGACACTGTTTCGCGATCAACGACAACACAGTGGTAGATGTCAGCCAATCAGCAAAAGCAACATCCTGCACATATTGACCAATCAGATCGCTTGTTCATCGCGACCATGACAACAGATTCGAAAACACCATAGCTTGTGCGATACCTGATGGCAGATGAACACACACATTTTCAACAACCATGAACATTAATAAATATAAAGGAAACATAGTTTAAAACAAAATCTATTTGAAGAGAAAACAAACCCATACATGTACCATCAAACATCCAACAAGCCAGGCAAATGTACGAAACACTTAAAGGCGA
Source organism: Hanleya hanleyi (assembly GCA_036873755.1). Classification (NCBI taxonomy): domain Eukaryota; kingdom Metazoa; phylum Mollusca; class Polyplacophora; order Lepidopleurida; family Hanleyidae; genus Hanleya; species Hanleya hanleyi. Next base: position 46,041 of record JAVTVY010024771.1, read on the forward strand.
TCCGCGATGTCCGTGTATCCGACCTCACCTTCCCACTGAAGGACTTGAATTGGGTGAAATAACACACAGATTTCTATAAAATTTCACTGATCTTTCCATTAACATTTTATTGTTATGCATGAAATAGATTAAATATTTTACATTCGGTATCAGCGAATAGTTTAGCAGCGAAAATAAAACCCCAACGTATTTTAACCATCAGCGCAGTTTTTCTAGGTCACGTAACTGGAATGTGGGCGGAATGCGGTCTGCTATGCAAGATAGAATAGTCAAGGGTTCGCCTTTGGCTCAAATAGAAACCTTGACGTTGTGAAGATGCAGGTAAACAAGTATCTTTATTATTTTCACATGCCAGGAGAAGAGTAGGTGGTTCTCAACATGTTTGATCATATTGCTTGAAATAATTGTTAACGAGTGAAACTAATTACATTGTAATTTGTTCAAGGTGTCAAATGGTGTCATCATGGAAGAAACTGGGGTGTCACCATGAGGCAATGGTAGGAATGATTTATGGGTAAAGAGTTGCATGCTTCAAATCTCTGGACAGTTGATACCACCTGTACACGAACATGAACATTATAATTTTTATCTCATAAAACATAACAGTAAAGACTAGAGAGAAGTACATGTACATGTCTCTATTTTTTGTCTTCAAGTAACACCTGGGAAGACATGAAAGAGTTTCAGAAATGCCAGAAGTCTACGTTGCAATAACGACACATTTAGTCAGTACGTCAGCTGTTACATGTAGTTGGAAGGGGTCTGATGTATTTTTTAACCCTGTAACCGAGATAAACACCTGCTATTAAGCATCTCCCTGTCCTGGTATTTTGCTGTGCACGAAACATGTATGGTTTACTTTTTTGCAGAAGAAACATAAAATTGATCCTTCTATTTCGGTGACACTAATCCAGGACATGGGGTAGGGACTCTTTCCCTGTGGTACATGTAGCACTGTATCATTATGCAAACTTGTGTGTTATGATGCAAGCTTTCACAATATTATGCAGTTATGGTACAGAAGTAGTCAGCAGACTTTTGGCTAAAAATTCTATACTTTCATGAGGATTGCTGAAAGGTCTCATTCCTGTGGGTAAACACTGGCAGGTTATATTTCAGGAAGTTAGGGAGTCTCAAAGACCCAAAGACTCATGTGGCAGCCTTTGCCACGACAGGGGAGCAGTTATTTCTCACCTATCGGCATTCCCAAGGTGCCAAGCCCTGAGATTATACCAAAAATGTTTGTTCTCTATCCCCTAAATTGGAGCAAGTGAGTGAGGGAGCGAGTGAGCAAATATGATTTAATGTCGTTTTCAACAATCTTTCAGTCATATCATGATGTTTAGATAATTACTTCTAACACCCGGGACACCTTGGTGGGTCTTATTAAGTTTTACACCTTACAAATGTATATATTATTATTGTTATGTCAAGTATTTATTGCTACAGAAGACAAATGACCAAGGGGTAAACAAAACTGCCACAGGGAGGTTACGTACCCTTGAATGGATAATTTGCACTATAGTTAATTTAATCCCTGGACAAAACTGTCTGTCCCTCAATGACAGCGGGCAGTGCACCAACACCTGACTGGTCGCTTGAGCTTCGGTTCGTCAATTTGAGTGAATTCCCTATGTCTTTAACCCAGAATATATTTTTAATGAATAAATAGCATTATTATAAATATGCAGAACAAGTTTAACAATTTATTTCATAATTGTAGGCTTAAAACTATGGCTTGAGTTTTGGTAATGCACATGACAAATAAGTGTTGTATATGCCTCAGATTCGATCTGAGAGCATTAATGACCCCAGAGCTTCTGGGGCCCTGGGCGGGCCCCTGACCCCACGCCTGGGAGGGGGCCTCACCGGCGGCCCCCTGCCCCCCGGCCTTTTGGACTCCCTAACTCAGAATCCTGGCTAAGCCTCTGCGTATAGTCCAGTCAAATTGAGGTTTCATCCACCACAAAGTGCATTTCCGAATGGTCTCTAGAATAACATACTAAAAGTCTACAAACAGATATGCATGGGAAATATATTAAGTTTCAAGTTGAAATTTGAGGTATTTTTTCATCATTGCAGGAATTTAGAGGTTTAATTTTTATGTACTTTCAATCCTTGACAAGCTGGACATTTCACTTTTTACTTCGTGTTTGATGGATAATGCACCAAACGTCGGCATCACGGTACAGATTTAGCCGGGAAATATGGTCGACTGACTGCAGGCACGTGTCGCAATACTGTCTGGCTACCATCCCTATTGCGGTAATGGAAACTTCCACTGACCCAGTGTTGTAATCCCACAAGGCTTCCCGACGAATCGAATTGGAAGAGTTCACTTTCAAAATAGGGAAGTAAGGCACAAAGTTTTCAACACGCATATCGCTTTTCAACAAAAACAATGTGAGGGCAGATTTTTCAGTTTCATAGACCATATTTTCTTTGTATTTCATTCTTGAAACTTGCAACTCTATCGGACAAATTCACGACCTACGCAATTTAATAACTACACAGGGACTGCTTGAAGTTGAAGAAAAAGAAAAAAAACATTTATGGCGACAGATGGCTGATAAGAACTTTTGGGTTGGTAGCTTTTCGATGGGGAGGGCGGGTTACGCCAACTGACATATTTTAAGGATGGCCCAGAGTCTTTTAAATGAACTATGATAGAGATATCAGACATAATACATGGTTATCAATAGATCACAACGATCACGGTGAAGCGGTCCGCCATTTTGGATCTTCCGTGAATATCAGCGTAACATATAATTCGAACACAAGCATTTTTCTGGAATTGCCGCGACAAATAATTCGAAAGTAGCCAATTTTTTAAGTTACGAGTTTCATCACTGCATCACGAATTATTAGGGAAATTACCGTAATTACTTTTAACACCCGGGACACCTTGGTGGGTCTTATTAAGTTTTACACCTTACAAATGTATATATTATTATTGTTATGTCGAGTATTTATTGCTACAGAAGACAAATGATCAAGGGGTGAACAAAACTGCCACAGGGGGGTTACGTACCCTTGAATGGATAATTTGCACTATAGTTAATTTAATCCCTGGACAAAACTGTCTGGCCCTCAATGACAGCGGGCAGTGCACCAACACCTGACTGGTCGCTTGAGCTTCGGTTCGTCAATTTGAGTGAATTCCCTATGTCTTTAACCCAGAATATATTTTTAATCGATGATAACTGGTATACATGTATTTTCGACCTGAAGTTTCCAGGGTTATCAGAAATGAAAGCTTGTTGGTCATTTCTTGGAATGGTAGTAAGATTTTATCCATATTATCATATTATCCACATGTTTAAATTATCTAAGCATAATTTTTGTGTTGCTTAGCCCGTTGTATACTCTAATTTCTGACATACAGCGAACGATGGTGAAAACTGGACACCCTGTTGTATAGTCCAGTCAAATTGAGGTTTGACCCACCACAAATTGGAACAGAATTGTTTTTGCTGCAGTGCATTTCCGAATGGTCTCTAGAATAACATACTAAAAGTCTACAAACAGATATGCATGGGAAATATATTAATCTTCAAGTTGAAATTTGAGGTATTTTTCGCGAAATTTCAGTGTTTACCTGTCCCTTGCTCCTATAACAAAACCTTGTACTTGGTTCTAAACGTGAAAGAAATGGGTCATTACTTACATTCATTCCATTCGTTATCATATCAAGGTTATACTCAGCCTAAAATAATACCCTTGCACGAAAATATTTATGGAGAAATTCAAAATGGCGGATGTATGGGGTCATTCTAAATCTGAACTTTTTACCAGTTTCATGACAGTCCAGGCAATCTATCTGGGTTTTTTTAGCTGGACCCAAAACAAATTGCAACATAATTTTTTTCACTGGTATGCATTTCTAATAGGTTCACAAAACAACATACTAAAAGTCTATCAAAATCTATTTGGTGGAGATACGACTTTTTTTGAAAACAAAGATACGCCATTTTATAATACATAATAGGCCATTATGCCTCATATACATGTAAGCAAGGTAGAATATTGTATTTTCCGTGAATAAGGACAGTTTATCATCCAGGAATCCAATTAATACATGACCCAGGGTACAGTATGCCATGGTGGTGAAAACATGTGTCTTGCCGGTGGATTTGGCCATAAGCGTAGATAGCAAACTGATAGTTCAGCATCAGGCTATATGAATTATACATGGTAATATTCAGACAGTTAACATTTTTGCCATTAGCATAATCATATGAAAGATGAATTCTCTCCCAAAATAAATGAAATGACAAGCTGTGATATATTATCCTTCAACCGATAACTGTCACAGACAATATTTCCACAAACCCACTCATGGAGATATCTCTCTATTATCACAACATGTGCCTTGTTGAAAAACACAGCTCTGCAAACCATTAATGATCTATCGCAATTGTGTTTCAGATATGTCAGGGCTTCGTGTTAGCAAATCGCACGCGAGCTAAAAATAGCTCACGTAAAACCTACAAGGAGAGCTGCTGCGTGAGCTGAAAATCACTCTCGCCAAAATTACAACACATATAAGGGAAGTGGGAAGAGGTGCCGACATACTGACTGCGTCACATGACTTCACAGAATAGTCTTCTGGTTAACCTATTCTTAAGCACATACCAAGAATCTAACGATTCGTGATATGTGTTGTATCTCAGGTACGCTTTTATTGTACCTGTTCATGTGGCAACTTGGATGATATGACCACACGGCCCCTAGCACCGGCATAAGCGGTATTAGATACAAATCTAGAGAGCTATGATGGAAATGCTCTGACAACTCGTATACTGGTGATTGGTGAGCTGTTTCGCTGTGACAACTCGTACATTGGAGATTGGTGAGCTGTATCGTCGTCAGATGTAAATGACGACATGTAACACAAAAGACTAGTCTGTAAGGCCCGATGTCGACCCAGCATCAACTTCCCACAAATGCCAACATATATCAAAGACCAAAAGGTCTGTACAGGGGGCGGGCCTCGGGGACGAAACGTCCACCAGCAGAATCTCGCCATATACAGGTAAAAATTACAACACATATAAGGGAAGTGGGAAGAGGGTGAAACTACATTTGACAGTTCCCTAGTTCGACGACTCTCCACCTTAAATGCAGGGTCCTGATTTGCTACAGAGGTCAGATGTGGCATGTAATTTAGCACAGATTAATCAGAAGAACTACATTCCAATTCCAATAAACATTTTATTCAGCAAGGGTAAAATTAATAATCAACTGACCACGGCTCGATATATGTCTCATAACACTGTGTTTCGTAACAAATGTCGTCCCAGTGATGTATCGCTGAACATCCTTTTTGATTTGGCCCTTGAACCCCGAGTCCTTCGTGATTTTCTCGCTGTGCTTGGCACACAGAGTACACCAAATGTCGGCTACCTTCCCATCTGCCATCGGATGGCACCGAATCCGGCCCCCAGTGTTCCATTTATTCATGTATTGAACGTTGAAACAGCAACTGTTGTTTGTTCGGCCATTTTGTGTCAACCTCGTTTTCACAAAGGCTGCACATAATAACGCATAATTTGATTGGTCAGACAAGTTACGTTAAGCCAATCAATGAGGTCGTATTAGCGACACAAAATCTGGTGCACTTCCGCCTATTTCATCAGCATGGTATTCTATCCGGTAGAAACAACACCACCACCACTCGCAATTTTGCTCCCTGGTGTGTTATTTATCGAGGATTTTTAAGCCATCCCACTGAGAAGTAAAATAAATATTTACGCGCGTGATAAATAGTGTACGCAGAGATAATTTTACGTGCGGGTGCGCGATCGCGCGCGTCAAAAACGAAGCCCTGTATGTTTTGACAAAAGAAGAATAATTATGCAGATCCTATCATCTAATTATCAAACAAATAATAATCTAGATTATAGGCAAACTTGATGTTCTACCATGACGTTCTACCATACCATTTACCATGTTTCATTTTACATTTTCAACAATATAGGCAAGGCTCCTACAGATGCATCTTCTTCAGTTGCAATCTTTCTTGCAGTTGCACCTGATAACCTCAAAGAGTGCCAGTGGAACTGGTGGCAGTTCAGTTTTCACAGAGAGAAGCCATCCACCCTCTTTCTTGTGGCTGCAATGGATGTTCTTCCCCTTTCCACTCTAAACACGCGAACCTTGATACTTAGCTGATGCTGATGTTGGTGGAAGGTTTTGTACCTGCACATACATGTATATGGTTCGTTTTTGTCACAGAAACGCTTGTGTCTCATGCAGCTAATTGCTTTGTCAGGGTTATCATTGTATAAGCCCACAAGCACCTGCAATAGATAACCTCCTACGGGACTCCCAATGGCCTGGTTGAACACTTCAGCCTTTTGGCGAAATAGCTCATTAAGCGTTGTTTTCTTTACGGCCGCACATTTGCCAATGCCATATGATATATTGTGTCACAGCCCTGAATGGCATGCACAAACAGCATATTTGTGCAGACTTACATTCCCAGCACAGCCTTTGTCTTCTTGACATTCCAAACTCCGTTTCTTTGCATTCTCTCTTGGCTGAAAGTAGATGTCATTGTCATCCATGTCTGCATGAAAACAGAGCAGAACTAACAGGTCAAAATCATCACCAACCAAGTTTTGATGCTTTCAGTCGATTAAACGGCAGCTTTTACAATGAAAACATCTACATATGAAACATCCCGCCCTTTCCAACTGGTCACTCATAGGAGTAATGAACTGCTACTTGTCGACGTTGTTTGCCAGGAATTCGTCTTTCTTTGACTGAATGACCATGTCGCTAGCGGGGCCGGAGAGTTTGGAATGTCAAGAAGACAAAGGCTGTGCTGGGAATGCAAGTCTGTACAAATATGTTGCTTGTGCATGCCAGTCTGGGCTGTGACACAGTATTCCGACCATATGGCATTGACAAAGGCAGGCCTCTTGTTTTGTGAGACAACAGGCGAGTGACAATCACTCGCCTTATTTATTCTCAGGAGTGTGGTTAGCACACCTAAAATCACACCCCTTAAATGAGTCTAGGCGAGTGATGGGTTATCTCCCTTGATAACAGACGAACAGTGACCAATAATGATGTGAAATTTGACAGTGAGTGGTTCTCCTGCAATTTTTCTTTTCAAAAAATGAGGTGGGTGTTTTTAAATTTATTATTATTAATTTTTTTATTTGGCACACATGTTCTTTCAAACTTAGAGCACCAGTGGAAAGTTGATGTCAACATTGATATGTCACAGACAACTATTCCCCTAATTTCTGCAATTAGAACTCATTATACCAAAGAATTTAGATCCAACTAACACCCTTTTTAAAGAATGAAAATTTATGGGGAGTTAACCAGTATCCCAACTATATTTACTTATATTTATCAGAAGTCTCCCCTTGTAAATTGCTGATTCCAATAAATTAGAATCAGCCACCAGAGTCCCATTGGAATGATCAATTAACTGAAATGTCTGCTTAGAAAAACTTCCACTTGTGAATAGAAGCCAAAGAAATATTATTTACCAACTGGAAGAAAAAAAATCAGATAGTCCGATTCCATTTCATAACAGGTCCGACTTTTGCATGCACCGGACTATCGCGCAAGAGGTGACGCGCAACCGGAAGTAAATTTGGCGCGGGAAATGTTGATAGAGAAACCCAACAACAAGGTCCAACAACAATGGCTAAAGATCAGCTTGAAATAGATTTTCAATGGATTATTTCTTGGATTGTCCGTTCCTTCAGATAGATCTAGACTTCTAAAAGGTATTTACGAAAATTGATCGCATTTTATCGTTTTTGCTATTAAAATCCTACTTGCTGCATGCGACAGGTAGATTGTTTTTGCAAGACAAGTTGTTGCCGGAAAAATTCACTTGCCGGCGGCACGTAGGCAGGCGTTATTTCGACCGCTGACCATTTAACCAGACGTAAACACATGCGTTGCTGTCGGAAGTTGGTAATGAAGTTAGCTGCTTTTACTGTTTTTTAACGACCGCGAAATGCCAGGTGCGCTATAGTCGCGCACCTAGTTCCAAGTTCAGGAGCGCGAAGGTGCGGGAGCGCGATCGCGCGCCTTAAAACGAGAGGCCTGCAAAGGTGCTGCCTTGAAGAAGACAACTGTCACTGAGCTATTTCGCCAACAAGCTGAAGTGTTCATCCAGGTCATGGGAGTCCCGACGAAGATCATTTATTGCAGCAGCATAGAAAACGCTTATATATATTTATACAGTAGTAACCCACACGAAGGAATTGATTTGAGGGGAAGACCATCCACCGCAGCCACAAAAATGGGAGTGGACAATTCAATCGGTTTCTCCCTGTGAAAACTGATCTGCCACCAGTTCCAGGGGTTACTTGAGGTTATCAGGTGGAACAGCAAGAAGGATTGCAGCTGAAGCAGATGCGCCTGTAAGGATCATGGCCTGGATTGTTCAAGTGTGTGTGAAGAATGCAAACGACTGTGCTGTGCAAACTCATCAAACTCAGACCTTTGAAAATGACTGTTATTGGGGTTGATAGTGCTGTGAAATATTCCTCAACTTATGGCAGTGTGCATGAGGAATAACAATAAAAGACATCAACTATATGTATGAGAAGTCACTTTCCCTAATAATGTTACCATGAACCAGAATGTAAAATGAAACATGATAAGTTATGCCGTCAACTTTGCCTATAATTCAAAGTATTATTTGTATGATAATTAAATGCTATATTAGGATCTGCATAATTATTCTTCTTTCATCAACAACATTTGTCTTACAAACAATTGTGATGGATCATAAATGTTTGGCAGATTGTCGTTATATATCTGAACTGTTGCTAAACGCGACGTTGAATGTAATTTCTCTCTCTCTCTCTCCTGATTGGCAAGGCTGCATCTATTTCACCAAGGTACAAACATTATTGAATGTCGGACCTGACACTTGCTACGTGCTTGTGATAGTAGAGTTATATTTTTATAAGTTGATGGAACTATTGTCTGTGATTGTCATAGGTTGAAAGAAAATATATCACAGCTTGTCAGTTCCCTTTCGGATAACAATGCTAATGGAAATAATGCCAACGGGCAGGATATTATCATGTATGATTATATACACTGGTGCTGAACAATCATTTTGCTATCTACTTTTACGAGCAAATCCATTGGGAATGCAAATGTTTTCACCGCCATAGAAGAATGTATCCTAGATCATCATGTATAGATTGGATTTCTGGATGATGAACTGTCCTTACGGTAAGTTCCCTAAGTATTCGCGACCCCAAGTAAATTCGAAAACGGGTATTTTTCGCCAAGTCACGTGACACTGTTCCCTAAGTAATCGAAAACGGCCCATTCGGGAAAAACCGCCGTCCTAACTATTCGAAAATCCCCTATTTATTGTGGTCGCGAGATTGATAATATTATGTAGTTGTGCGATGGAAAAACTTCCAGATCAACGAGTTTCATTAGAATTAGTATTTGACAAACCTTGCAAACTTTTTTAGCATTTTGAACATAACCAACTGTAACAACTAAGTTGATTTTCATCATGTCTCAAACGAAATGTATCCAATGTTTAAACAGCGATTTCTCATGGTCATTAAATTGGGAATATTGCCGGCTTACGGTGACGTGCGATATTAAACAATGCCGATTGAAGAGAGCATACATTCAATATTATACTGAAAATATCAAAATGAAGAACTGGAAGTTACGTTTCATTCGGTCTTAAAAAAATATAATGCTGAAGTTTGACCGGACATTTGAACCACGGATTGTCTTAGTCGCGGGGCAGAGATTTACGATCAACCCCAACCCCAAGTTGCATTAATTTTGGCGACTGTATATGCCATGTGCGCCTCCCCATAAAACCAGAAACGCGCTTGTTTGGGTCCGACTTCGGATTTTTTTTTTCCGAACACACGAATGTTGAGATTCCCAGCTATGATACTGAAAACATATTTTTTACTGTTCAGACAAAAATAATTTAGAAACGTATCATTTCCAGCGAACGCGGCGATTCAGAATATTTTACGGCCGTGGAATTCGCGGTGATTTTTTACCGAAAGAAGTTTGCGCTCTTGTATTCAACAATATTTTTGAGTGAGTTTTTTACACTATTAGTGAAGATATTACTACACTTCTGACTTGATTATTGACACAACAGTTGAATGTCGGAAGAGACGTTCACGTAAGATAGATCATAGGCGGTAATTTGATAGCAACTGAAGCGGAGGTCGGAATAGTGGGTTGAGATTAAAAGTTGAAAAAACAAAAAAGTTGGAATAAACTAATAGGTTTTCTGTCTACTTATTCTCCAAATTATACTGTCTGAAATGTGAATTAATTTTGCTGAACCCATGAGGTAATATTAGATAAAAACACGGTTGCACATTTGGCTGTTTCGTCATCATCATCTATCGATCTATCTTTCGTCAGAAATATTCCAGAATACATTTACATCTGAAACAGATTGAACCATTTTTTTTATTTTTCATGAAAGTCGTGATCTCACTGTTACGAAGGCAAAATATATTGAGGTTGTGATGGCTGAATATATTATGAAGCGGGAACCGTGTACAAGCGAAAGTTTGGCCCACGTGCCATGCTATCCAAGTATTGATCACGTGATGTTATTGCAACTCCGTATGGCGGGAAAATGTACAACCAACACGTGGCATGCTGAAACTTTCATTCTTCCATGTCTACAGACCCCACCTAATTCTATGAAAGTATTTTCATACATTTGTTAATAAAGGATCGAAGGAATACAGTGAATTGTTAGACTGGGCAAGCAGTTCATGTCTTTCGTTTACCCGCTATTCATGGCGGGATGAGCTCGTTCCAGCTGGGAAGATTGTATATCGTCTCAGACGAGTTGGCCCTGATATGGGTCTCAGTCGAGTTGGCCCTGATATGGGTCTTCAGATAGTGCCGGGCACTTGCTTAATTTGCTGTTCGTTTCATTGACATAAACAGTTTGAAAAGCCCTTCCACAATATTTCTCTATGCAGAGCAATCAATAAATTATTAGGTTTGATTCTCAATCTGAAAATATGTGTTTCTTCTTTAGATCGTTAAATATTTTCACGTAAACATCATTGACGTCACTGGGATAGTTGTGCCTAGTCTTCTCGGTCGTGAAAAAATTCTGCAAGAGTTCAAGCATGTCATGAAGAGAAAATAAAGAAAATATCAGAATATGACAGAATATGCCCTTGTCCCGTATGTACTAATAAAACGATATACGCGAATTGTGATTTTAAATTGGCCGGGTGTCCGATGAAACTTATCTCTTCATTGTCAGCCGATCATTGCAGTCAATTATTCGAACCTAATTTAATGGTTAAAGAGCAGAAATAATGTTTTATTTATCCTTTGATCAATTGCGAATTATTGCCCGACAAATCTAAACGCACAACAAACATTTCACGGGTTTTGCTTCGGGGTTTCCCCTCGACCACACGTGTTCGTACCACTGAACTTCGCCTAAGTATATTAGGCGTCATTCTACACACAAAATATAGTGAATGTCTCGTGGTTGTCGATCTTATATCATTTAAGAGTGCTGTCTGGAGTAAATATCACAAAATTGAAGAAACATCACAGTCGATGTATTGTGACCTTTCACTGTCGAACGGTATGGGCATTTAATATGGGGACTCTAATTTACGAAAACGTCCGTTTTTCTGAACTGACCTGCACAAACTATTCGGAAGTGGTCAGTTTTTCACGACTGCGATATTTACTTCCGGTCACGAATACTTAGGGAACTTACCGTATTCAGAGACAATCCAATATTTTCTACCTTCTTATATGAAGCATGATGGTGTATCTTTGTTTTAAAAAAATCGTATCTCCACCAAATAGATTTTGGTAGACTTTCAGTATGTCGTTCTGGGGACATATTAGAAATGCATACCAGTGAAAACAATTCTGTTGCATTTTGTTTTGGGTCCAGCTAAAAAAACCCAGATAGATTGCCCGGACTGTCATGAAAATGGTAAAAAGTTCAGATTTTAGAATGACCCCATACATCCGCCATTTTGAATTTCTTCATAAATATTTTCGTGCAAGGGTATTATTTTAGGCTGAGTATAACCTTGATATGATAACGAATGGAATGAGTGTAAGTAATGACCCATTTCTTCAACGCTTAGTACCAAGTACAAGGTTTTCTTATAGGAACAAGAGACAGGTAAACACTGAAATTTCGCGAAAAATATCTCAAATTTCAACTTGAAATTTAAGATATTTCCCATGCATATGGGATTGTAGACTTTTAGTATGTTATCCTGGGGACCTGTCTGAAATGCATAGCAGTGGAATAAATTCTGTTGCAATTTGTGGTGGGTTGACCCCAAAAATGCGCTAGATTTACTGGACTAGTATAGTATATAATAGAAATAATTTGACACTCGCGCAACTATTATGTTTTACACGAAGTTGTTTTTATTTACCATTCAGGAATATATGCTGTTTAGATTTGGTTTAGGTCACATTAACAACTCCATTTTGCGTATGCGTCGATACTGCCGATCTCGCGCATAATGTTGCGTATCTGTTCATATTCATTCTAGCTATTGCCGACCGTGTGCGATCGAATTTAAGTTAGATCGTCTCATTTTAGAATTTGTGTGTGATTGTAAATCAGTTAGAATATCCGATCGTAAATCTCCCGAAAAAATGGGGTCGATCGTAAATCGAAAGATGATCGTATATATGGATCGCTTACCGTAATCGATCTCTGCTGGAGATAAAAATAGACTGTCGCATGTTGTACTGAAGAAAGGTGGACATTTCATCATTTAGGTTTTTACAATCCACTAACTGTTTGCCATGAGGCCTAATTAAAAAGGTGTTTGTTTGGGCTAACTCGACCGACCCAACAATATCCCCCTGACTCTAAACTTTAAAAAAAAATAATCTTTTCAATTTTTTTTTTCCATCTAATCAGTCTCGCTGATCTCCAGGAGAAATGTGCTAAATAATACTAATGTAAAACGTGTTGGTTAGTAATAAAGTATATAATAAATTATATTTTATATGTATAATTGCTGACTTTCTAATTGAACCTAATTTTAATGTATGTGGGAAAAATGTCCCTGTGGAGCAAAAGCGCTAAATATGCTTATGTAAAATGCATTCAATTTGTTATTAATAAATTGTTGACTTACTGCTAGAAACTAATTTTATATGTAAAAATGTATGTGAGAAAATATCCATGTGGGGAACTGTCAATGTGGGGAACCGTCTTGTGGGGAACTGCCTATGTGAGGAAATGTCTGCGCCTCCCGAGAAGGGTTGTCAATGTTATGCATTGCATCATGGGTTGTTTTGAAGCAGCAAGATTTACTTGGGCCCACTCTTCAGCTTCATTTCTCCATTCCAAGTATGTGATCACATATTGGTCAAGTACTCAAGTACAGACGAGAGGATCATATTGGCCAGATATACTGGACACTGAAATAATTCTGATGGCTAATAAGCGTATACGCACTCGAAAATGATGATAAATCAATGGTACTTTTACTTATTTTACCTCTGAATAGCAATTTGTTGGCAATATGCATGTATTGCACTCAATCTAGATAAACCAAGATGGTAAATCAGGGGAATACCATCTAGACGTAACGCTATGAAAACCTCGTGCGAAATGTTTATCGATATTCTGCGAGATCCCATAACAAGCCAATCACGACCATTTCTGACTTTTTTCTCTGACAGTGATTGACGTTTACTTCACGGAGATTAACATCTCGCGCGGTACAATCTTTTGATATTTTCTATCCCCAAACAAAGCCAGACTTTTCGGCGGGAGTAAACTCTTTGACCGTCACGGATCTGTCTCGAAATGATGCCATATTTGGATACTGTTTCCCGATAATGTTTATATATTAGTTCACGTGCTACCGTGTGTAATTACTGTGGGCGTGATTTCAACAAGCTAGCTCCTCTGATTGGCTAACAAATGTAGTTTCAGATTCACATGGATTTATATAGGGCGGAATTCAGATATAGTATTCCGTGATATTATATCTGAGTTTACTGAGATTGGTATTGCACTGTTTATTAATTGATAGTCTCAAACAATTTTAACTATCAGCACATGGTATACCAGTTATTGAGGTTCACAGCCATGCTTCCAATGGGCATCCACTGTGTATTGTAGTCAATCTGCACGAGCTTCTCGCTGTGTGTGATCATGGAGCATGGTGGTGTGACTGATATTGTGTCAGGCGAGGGTTAACCGTGTCATCAGCTGGTCACATGATTGTTGGTCGCGCTACAACTGTACATACGTCAGTCGTCTTCCGGTAGATGAGGCCAAAGGAGCGTGTTTGGTCAGTTTGCTGCCGATTTTCTCCCGATTTCTTTTTCCATCGATGTGGTCAGATAAAAATGGTATGGTACATGTTTTGTTTGTGGTCTGACGAGCTTGGTTGACGATGACTGCGGGGTGTGGCATGCGGAACACATTCGTGCTTTGGTGAGGGTGCCGATGTGGGGGTGGCGACTCCTCGCTTGGGCTCCCTGTTAATGTATTATAATACCCATACGTATTAATAGTTAATTCTTTTATTTCAAGCTCCCATGGTGAGAACCAAAACATCAAAACTTTCAATACTTTGTGGCAGTCAGACCCTTCATCTTCCTTTAGTTTTTTTTTTCAAATGTCCAGCCAACACACCGCATCCTCTTGTGCGGCCGATACCCTTCGTATTTCCCCCAGACCGACCTTTCTGTCCCACCATGACGGCTTGTCATTGCAGTTCTATACGCGTTGCAGATACAACGCGAGAACGCACACGCTGCCTAGCTCTCCAGACACTCACAGACGTACATATTTCCGACTTCATTCATAGTATAGACCTCTGCCTGGAGAACGAAAACTATCACGCCCTTAGTGGCCAAGCTTATCAACGGATAGATGCATAGTTGTCTCCCTTGCCATAAGTTTTGTCTAACGCGAGTTGACACACACTCGTCCAGGTTTACGGCTTTCAAACATCGTAAAAAAACATCATTTGATTTTTGAAAAAAATCATTTGATATTTTGCAAAAACATATTCATTTTTAATTCATTTAATTTTGTACCTGTGTCTGTTTTACGGATGCTGTGAGACCCTAGATCTAACCCTGTATTGTATGTTAAGATATTGTGGAAAAAATTATTAACTTTCCTCCAGAAGTTAAGGTGATAATGAATTGATTTCTAAAATCTGCAATTATTTATTGCATGTAATTAAGATTAACTGCAATGTCATAGTGTAAAAAATATATATTTGTACTAAATATAGTAAAATGCTGAAAAAAGTAATAAGTATAATTATTTATCAAAGTTTATAATGCTTAATAATTACCGATATAATAAATTACAACATTTCGTGCTGTACTTTGAACTTTTCGAAGTCCTTAATATTTACGACCACCCTGACATTTTGGCGCGTCTGGCCCACCCTACTCACCGAATGTAATGACTTTTCTGGTCGCCAGGGGGCGTTTCCAAGCTGCCGGTCCGAAACCCATGACGGCGGAGTCTGTTGTCAGGTATGTTCAACCTGATGTACTTAATCTGAAATCCTGATTAAATGTGTGCGTGCCAAAAAGTCATAATAATTTCGTCTGGTTGGTGGGGCTATTCTATATTTAAACAGCCGTTTGCTTTCATCAGTGACTCCATCTTTATTTATGGGTCTAGGTCACGAAGAAGGCTTAAGTTAAGCGCACCGAAAACCATACCACGAGGATAATTTAACCATGATTGAGAGGTTTCGAGATCAACTTGCTTGAATGCACCAAATGTTTTATGATTTCGCGTGATCATGGTTATGACAAGAAGCAATATTTTGGGAAGTGGGTCAGAACTGACACTGGATCGGAACTGGCGACCTCACTGTACTAGTTTTGCCGGCAGTTGTTATGCTGGAGTCAAACGAAATCCCCACCCCCCCCCCAACCTCGGGCAAGGGTCCGGTTTAGTGGGGGATTACCTGGGGATTCACAACATGTTTACGCCCCAGGGAGTGGGGCTTTCACACATTTTCAGTCCTGTTTATCTTGGGATTCAGTTAAGACTTCTTCTACCTAGGGATGGGACATCAATTGTAATAATTTTGCTTGAGGTTTAGGTGGGGATTCACTTCAATGTTTTGCCCCAGGGGGTAGGGCATTGCAGCATTTTAACAACTCTCATTTGCTAAGTCCCCACTAAACCCCGAGGTTGGGGGGGTGGGGGTTTCACTTGACTCCTGTAATGCAACGGTCGAAATAACACCTGTCTACCTGTCGCCGACAAGTCATTTTTTCAAGTGACAACTAAATTAAAATTCCACCTGTCGCCGCGACAAGTAACTATTCTGTCCTAAAAATACTGAATTACGAGCTAATACAGGCCTAACATGACTGAATTGTCTTGCTGGAAACAGTTGTTGAGTTTCGTTTTATTTACATCAGACATTCTGTTCACTTCGTCATTCATCCTGAAGCCATACAACACAAGAGCTCGGGTACATCAAACTCCTAGCATGCAGGATTAATCTCCCGCTAGATTTGCACACGATCCGCTTGAAAGGCAAAACTAATGGATAAAGTCAACGAAATGACTGGCATGATCTAGCGCAATCGGCCTATATTTCTATCGATTATTCATGCCTGGCAACTTCAAGTCGAAAATGAAACCAGAACAAGCTGATTGATTCTTACGTTTTATTTCTTCGAAGAAGAGCTCAATAAAACTTTGTCAGTCAGTATTTTAATTGAAAGAAAATCGTGCTTGTCAACACGGGCAGCTAACGTGAACGTTGCGTTGCCTGTGCCGATTTTTATTTGCTCCAGACAAGCGCTAATGTCTAACACTCGCGAGTTGATCGAGTGAAGACAACAACAACAATGATTTTGCTTGATAATTTGTCAGAACAATTCAACATTTCCATTTGGAAACTCGACTTATCTCTTTGAAGAACACATTATTTATTCATTATAACTCAGTTTTCGCGTGTGTTTGGTGCGCATTTTCCCATGGATAAAAACTCATTTTTTGTGGGGAGTAAAACCCAATTTCAAAGTCAAGTTTTTAATCTGGGTAACCCACAAAAAGTTGATAAAACCTTCCTGCTGTTATGATTCTTAAGAAAATATCATTCCAGCAAATTTAATCTCATAATTGAACGTTCTGTTGACATTTTACTTTGAACTTCCTAATAGTGGAACAGTCCGGTGGCAGAAATGAGGAGTAAGGACATTCATCTTGGCAATGCAGAGCTAAAAGAAGGAGACAAATTTGTCGCTGTCATAGGCCTAAATGTCTTGCAATCGGGGAAAAAAAAACGTGTGCTCAAATTCTCCAATGCCTGGAAAATGGAGAGACTGGTTGGAATATATGATGAGAGTATGGTGAAAAAAGTTTCAGTAGGAGTGACAAACTGAAGTACCAGGGTTACAAGTAAAAAAAATAGTTACCTGTCACAGTGACAAGTAATTCTCAAAAAATATTTCGACGCCTGCATTATCACTGATTATTGCGGAGCAAAGCTGACAACAACAACAACAACAACCACTGAACAGTGCTGAACCCAAGACCTGCAACAAAATGGAAAGTTTCATGACTTTGGGGCAGCAGTAAACACACAGAACAGAATCCTACTTGCCTGTTCCCTGATAAAATATTCGTTAAACCACACAAACAAAACAGAATACTCACATATTAGACACTTTTTGGAAGCACATGCCCGTGTTGTATTGCAAATTCCCCGCTAAATCTCCATTCCGGTATGGTGCATTCTGGGTAGCGATTAGAAAGGAAGTCGCAAAATGTAGTTTTCTGTGAGTTTTGAGCAAGTTACAACTTCAGTTTCTTTCTATTTTGATTCGATATGAAATGACTCTGAACTGTGGTTAAAAGATGCCATTATATACATACTGTCGATGTATCTTGTTGTCATATTGAGATATTCGTGTAATGATACACATTATACTTGTCTTTCTTTCAGATGATGAACGACACGACAATTGGGTGCTGGATAAGACTAACAGTCAACTGCAAAGCGTGACTTGTGCGGCGTGACATGCAACTGCAGTGTGAGAGAGACCGCCTCACAAATGAACAACTGGTTTCACAAATTGTATGGTTCATCCCAATTTGCTGTGATTCTGCTGACTTTCACAAAATATTTTACTTCAAGTTCAACTATGGCATGGAGATCGAGTGGCAGTTCCAACTTGAACCTTGTGGAAAACTTACAACGTAAGGGAAATGCTAACAGTCTACAATTGAGCACACTTGCAGATCCAGATTAAATATCTACTGTACTTCAGGATTATTGACCTAGTTCCAGTTACAAGTTAACATGCCATATACCCTGAAGTGGATATCTCAGTGATACGAGAGAAAGTTTTGACCATGTCCATCAATTCTTCGTCAAGACACCTGATATGGGGAAGATCGACTAACTTTCTCTCTCTACTGATCCATACACATTGTCATTTGTTGTTGTCATCATTTCATCTCTAACCTCTGACAATGATATTTTCCTAAAAGAACAATTTTAAAAATAACTACTTATCTGCTGACAGTACTGCACTCTCTTTATGGTAATTCCTCTAATAAATCGATCTCCCTATCGGAAATCACACTTAACACTAAAGGTGCTCTTGTTGACTTGGGCGTAACAGTAATTTGGCGGGTTTTTGTGGATACAAACACAGCCTGTGTATCCACATTTTAAAAATCACCAAAAACATGGTTTTCCAAAAATGTGGATACATACACTATAATGGCTATGTATCCACATTTTATTAACATTGTAATGACTGCTATACTTTATAATTCATCGAAATAAAAGCCGTACGATTATGAAAAGTTCTCGAGTCGCGACTTCGGATTCCTCGAGACGAAGCTAAAAAAACTAACTCCAACGACTTTTCGGCGTCGATCTGTTGACAGTAAAACAGCAGGAGGTACTTACGATCTGTTAGACTGAACTACTAGAAACTTATCATTCAAATAATCGTATTGTTCGTCTGAGTTTTATGAGTGGAAGTTCAGATGGATGGGAAAGAGATGCTATTATTTCGCGGAGCTTCTTGTTGCTTTTGTCAGCCATATTGGAGACTTGTAGAGTCCAATTTTCTGATTGGTTGAATAATAGCTGGGCGGGGCTATTACACAGATTTCAACTTTTCCTTACTCTTCACCTGCAGTTGATGTAAAATTTGGACTTCCAATTTTTTGAAGTTTCTTGGGACATATAGTATCTCTTTCCCATCAATACGAGGAGAAAAACAATTATGTACTCTTAAAATCTCTAAATTATAATTAACCGAGTTCAGAAGAATTCATGCCACACATGCAAGTATTTCCGATTTCGATTTAGCCTTGGAAAGTCGGGCGAGAAATTGAACAAAAAATGTTGTGACGGCACTTCACCCGGTCAAAATATTCAACCTAAACATTTTTCAAATTTAGGTTTTAAAAGTTAGAATCGAGTATTTAGTTCTATAAAGGTGTTTACATTGCGAATAAGATGTGGATACATCACTTATATAGAAGGTGTATCCACATTTTTGAAAAAACAGCTGATTTTACATCTCGCGAAAATGTGGATATACTTCCTATAGGCGATGTATCCACAAAAACCCGCCAAATTACTGTTACGCTTTGACTTGTGTCGGTGGCAGTGACAACAAACAGTGATAGATGTAGCAAGACCATATATAGCATCTCGCAGCCCACACAATTCAGAAAAGTCACCTCGGCAAAAAGAATGTCATATTAAAATAATTCCTAATTAACACCATGTTAAATATTGCTGAGGTGAACTGATTATGCCACTGCATTTACCTTGGCAATTGCTGATTGCTGAGGTGAATTGTTTGGCTGTCATCTGTAGACCTATCACAGACTAATCATGCTAACTTGCAACTGTTTATTTTAAGGCTGGAACTTCTAATCTAGACTAGGATTTTCAAGACCGTCGCACGTGGCGGCCATTTTTTCTAAAGGGAGACGTTTTTTTCGTACTCTCTTGTGTTGTAAACATTCAGAGTTGTCCGCGAGATAACGGGATAATTCAGCTCAATATGCTAGAGTTTTCACTCCAGTTCCCTCCAATTAGCTGAATTGTATTTAATCAAACCCTGGCCACTTGAATGGAATTTCAGACAACTCAATTATATGCTGACAGAGTTTTCGAAACTGTCAGTGTTGGAAACTGGACCCTTGCTGATACTTCACTTTCGAGAATTTCCACTTTTCAACAAGTTGCAATAAATCAGTTACCCCTCTGTTTTACCACCTCGAATATCACTTTCGCTGATCGATTAATTAGGGGAATTACCGTAATCAACTTCCTCATCTTGTAAATCGACCAAACAGTTTGAAACACTTTGAATTGATTCTGGATGTCTTTTCAGTTTGTTCATGCCAATTAAAATCAGTTGACATAAAACTCGGGTCACTATCAGTCCTCCTCAGAGATGAACCAGGTGTTCAAAACAACGCATAAGATTATAGCATCAGAATATAAGAGTGAATGGTGAAGCTTCATTCTTATTTTATTTGGATTTAACACCACAAAATAGTTAATATTTCCGAATCTGTTTATGTTTTGTTAAGCTAGTTAAAATTGGACAGCTAGATGATGATGAGTAGGACTGGCATTATGCTGAAATGTTCAGATTTATATGTGAAATGACTTTAATTATCATATACACACTGAAAAAAACCATCTGGAATAATTTCAAAGATGACCAAAGAGAAAAATGCGTTGAGTTGTTTGGTTGATTTACCAATGAGTTGACCATAGGGAATAAATTACTGTCAGTAGATAAGTGGTCATTTTAACAAGCAGCCAGAGGATGCTAGGTCCCCCGCCAAAATGGCAGCAATATTTATAAGCGCTGTCGGTTTCAGAAGATATTCATGAGGATGGCAACAGCTACTTCACAGGCGTAAGAAGCAGAGGGGTCTTTCCACCTTCCCAGGTTTTGAGATCAACTCCGAATGGCTGACTGAATGTTGATTGCTACTGTAATATATTTTCTTTACCATGTAGCATGAAAATTATGTAACCGAAATGCAACCCCAAGAGACAACTCATGGCATATTATCTGCAAACTAAATTTGACAAGAATATGAAGGCATCCTCAACCTATTGCCCAGAAACCAAATTTAGACTTTGCCACAAGGAGTCACCACCTGTAGGTGCAAGCAGGCAAAACACAATCCCAAATGACATCTCATGTCATGGTATCGGCATATGAACTTTGAGACTCTGAAGAGGGGTCCTCAAATTATTGCCGGTACTAGATGCCCACCGGTGTTCATGTTATTTGGGGCGGGTCACATATGAATACAAAATTTGAGAATAATCTGATGAGCAGTTGCCAAATTATTGCCCGGAAACAAATTTTTCCACCAGGAGACGCCACCTGTAGGCAGAAGCGGGAAAAATACAATCCCAAGGAACATGGTATCGTGGGGACATCTGCATACCAAATTTGAGAAGAATCCGATGAGGGTCCTCAAGTTATTGCCCAGAAACCAAATTTAGATTTTGACACCAGGTGATGCCACCTCTAGGCGCAAGTCAGTGAAATGCATTATCAAGCGACATCTTATGTCACGGTACATTCATACAAAATTTGAGAAGAATCCGATGGTCAGTTCTCAAGTTATTACCCGGAAACGAATTTGTGATGTTGCCACCAGGTGGCGCCACCTGTGAGTGCAAGTGAGCGAAAGGCAATCCCAAGCAACAGCTCCTGGCATGGTAAATGCATGCCAAATTTGAGAAGAATCCGATGAGCCGCAACGTTTCTCATGTTACCCAGAAAGGTACATATGTAGGATATTTCAAAGGAATTCGACCAAGTGTTTCTAAGTTATCACTTGCAGCATGGAATAATGGAATGAACTCTAGTGGCGCCACGTCCGGGTGGATTTTGCTGAAACGCACCACCAACGGTGTTTTGTCGCAGGGAATGCATTTACCAAATTTCAAAGAAATCCGACAAATTGTTCGAAAGTTATCGCTCGCGAAGGATTTGAACAAACATGAACGGACATGCATTAAAGATTGGAACAAGACCCAGTGGCACCACCTACAGGCGGATCTTGCTGAAACGTAATACCAGCGACGTCTTGTCGCAAAGAATGCAGATGCCAAATATCGGAGGAATCCGACAAAGCATTTAGGAGTTATCGCTTACGCAGTATTTGCACGGACATGCACTAAATATTGGAACAAGACCCAGTGGCGCCACCTACAGGCGGATCTTGCTGAAACGTAACACCAACAGACGTCTTGTCACAAAGAATGCAGATGCCAAATTTCGGAGGAATCCGACAAAGCAGTTAGGAGTTATCGCTTATGAAGCTTTTGCACGAACATCCACTAAAGATTGGAACAAGACCCAGTGGCGCCACCTACAGGCGGATCTTGCTGAAACGTAATACCAACAGACGTCTTGTCGCAAAGAATGCAGATGCCAAATTTCGGAGGAATCCGACAAAGCATTTAGGAGTTATCGCTTACGAAGTATTTGCGCGGACATGCACTAAAGATTGAAACAAGACCCAGTGGCGCCACCTACAGGCGGATCTTGCTGAAACGTAATACCAAGAGACGTATTGTCGCAAAGAATGCAGATGCCAAATTTCGGAGGAATCCGACAAAGCATTTAGAAGTTATTGCTTACGAAGTATTTGCACGGACATGTCCGTGCATGCACGGACAAATAGAAGCAAAGACCCCAGTGGCGCCACCTACAGGCGGATCTTGCTGAAACGTAATACCAAGAGACGTCTTGTCGCAAAGAATGCAGATGCCAAATTTCGGAGGAATCCGACAAAGCATTTAGAAGTTATTGCTTATGAAGTATTTGCACGGACATGTCCGTGCATGCACGGACACAGAAGCAAGAACCATTTTAAAGTCCCCGGCCGCGTTGCGGCGGGGGACAAAAATTGTTCTGTGAAACAATGCACGATGTTAGATATGAAATGATAATGTGTATAGATCTGTAGAGAGTCTGAAAATTAATCTTTGTTCCCTATATCAGGCATCTTACCATAGAATAGAACTGATGCACTGGGGTAAGACATTTCTTCATATCATTGAGATATCCTCTTCGGGAAATATGGTGTGTTGTCCTTTAACTGGAACGTGGTCAATAATCCCAAAGTTATTTAACCTGGATCAGCAGGTGTGCTCATCTGGTTTAGGACTACTTGTAATTGAAGAAAAACATGTCATTGGCATATTTTGTTCAAGCTGGTTTTTACTGAAGTTCATATAATGCTTGAACTTTCCATTATTTATTAAAATATAGTGATGACATTCTTACTCACCCATGCACTTTTCCTTGGTATGTTCTCAACCCACTCATACCACTGAAACTTCTAAACAAGTGAAAAAGAGCTGCTGTGGTCACCATCGGCCTTTAGGCTTCTTCAAATCAGCCTAATCCAGACATTTCAAACTGTCACATGACCCACTCATGCACATGTACAAAACAGTTGTATGGCCCACCCATTCCAATGTGAAAGCTGTTCCATGACTAAAGAACCGACCCAGCCACATATGGGTTGATTTTTTGAAAGAAGATTTAATGTACTTATTGAAATTTTCACTATTTAATCATTCAGATGGTTTTGATGGTTTTCCATTACAGGAAATGGCATCATCAAGAGTCCAGCAGTTACAGATGCCATGAAGGCTGTTGATCGGGGACATTTTTCTAAATTCAACGCCTATGCAGATTCACCGCAGAGTATTGGGTATGCTGTGACTATCAGCGCTCCACACATGGTGAGTTATGTCGAGGAGCCAATCAGAACTACATGTATGATGTCGTTATTATCATAGGTTTAATTAACCTTTTGCCATTAATTTATACATCTGATTGATAACCCTGCTGGATCCCTATATTCAGCTGGGGTGTAGAAGTATGGGGAATGCTCTATGTACAATGACAGGAGATGAATTTTCTTGGGTGAGGTGAGTTGGTGGGGGGGGGGGGGGGATCAGATTTATTAGAATGGAATGTTTACAAAATTAAACAAATACAGGACATAATCTGTGTCATGTCTTCAACATTTAAAAGGTTGTCAAATAGTCAAAATATATCAGTGACCGAATTTCGAAGCAACAGTTGGGGTTGTTTGAATGTGAGTTGGATCATTGAAATGTTTACCATATGTGAGCATTATAAATGTTCAAAAGAAATAAGTTTGAATGAATAAATGCAAATTCCGTATGTTTGCTTGATTGTATCATCATTGTGAAACATTTATTGATCCGAGTCATTGTTTTGCAGTATACAGTGAGATTTCTGTACAGTATAAGGGAGATAACTCTATTGGATGGCCTGTGATGTTGATCTGTAAAGAAGAGTTTTAGTTACATAGTGAAAATTGTGTTCAAGTTTGAAAGATGAAGAATCTTATTTCATGTGGCTTACTGGGTTGGCTCATTATTGCAATGACAGAAATTGCGAGTACAGGGAAACCACTATTCTATAGCCTGTACATTTGTCAAACTGGAGATTCTTGTAGCCAGCAGCCTTACACATTGGAGTTACTTCCCTTCATTACTTTTGTGGTATTTTCTATATGTCTATGAATTGACGGCGAAATCCCAATTTGCAATTGTTTTCTTGAGTATTCATATATGGAGTTTTATCTCTGTATTGAATTGAAATCGTCCGTACACATGAAGATGCAATCTGATTAAAAACAGAACGCGACATTAAACTTTAATTCTCTTTCTCTCTCTCCGATTATAAACAGACTCAGAAACTGATTCTCGAACTGGATGTGACCTCCTTTCTATCTCAAGGCCATTCGGTGACCTTCGGGCATGAAAATAACTCTTTACAGCTATGTCATCTCATTGACCAATCAATGCAACATATGAGATGGCATGATCTGATATTATGGGACAGGTGTCTTCTTGTGCAACCAAAACACACCGGGTTATATGACCTCGTCATGGGAAACTGATAAGTTTCAAATAAACAATATTGGAGCTACATAGCTTCAGCGAAATATGTTAACCGACCCATACCCGCAACATAACAAGTAATTATGAACTAAGTTGCCTAGGAAGAAGCTATATTATTTTTACGTCGATCAAGGGTAATATGAACAAAATCATTTGGGGACATTTCGCGCTGTGGATTGGCAACGGCACTCTCCGTCTTACTTTGTACTAGAGACG
The DNA here is from genome assembly GCA_036873755.1 of Hanleya hanleyi. Classification (NCBI taxonomy): domain Eukaryota; kingdom Metazoa; phylum Mollusca; class Polyplacophora; order Lepidopleurida; family Hanleyidae; genus Hanleya; species Hanleya hanleyi. The sequence goes on from JAVTVY010024771.1 coordinate 71,231, forward strand.
GGAATTTCTGGGACCTCTGCAAGATTTCTTTGCAAGAACAGACTCGAGATAGAGAGAGATCCACTTATGCCAGAGTGGAATTTTTAATCAGATTGATGACAATGTAGTATTCCCTCAAGGATTCTGCCAATAGTACACTGTTTTGTATTTGCAGCATGCCCATGCTCTGGAACTTCTCGTTGACCATCTGCAGGAAGGATCTAAGGCTTTGGACGTTGGTTCAGGTAGTGGCTATTTGACTGCCTGTATGGGACTGATGGTAAGGGGACTACTTTGGAGAGAGTGGTTAAATTGCACAGGATAAGGGGGAAATATTTATTAACCAAAAACAGGATAGATTTAAATGGATAAAAAATGGTTTCAATGGTTGCATTAGAGTTGGTGTGTTAAATTTGTTATTCAAACCAAAAAGAAGAAGAAAAAAAAAAACTCCTGATCATTAAACATTGTAACTTTAATTCCAGCAAATTTCCAAATGTTAATGATAGTCTTCAATGCTGATGTACATGAAGTTGCTGAGGAAATTGCGATATTCCACAAATGCAGTCTTTTCTTCATGACTGAGCGATGATGTATATGCTCTGATAAGTCAATCACCCTAATGCCTCGGACAGTCCTGCATCATAGCTGGCTGTTCCCGCTCGTAACCATAGTACGGCTTCCATAAGATTATCATTGGGAAATACAGATAAACTGCCATAAATAAGAAATTATGTATTTCCGCTGACTGATTTTCAGATGTCAGAGGATGTCTAGTTCACAAAACATACTAAAGTTTCAGACATTTTCGACAGTCAAATTTATTAAAGGAGAAGAAAACATCTGACTATACACTGAATGAAAGATCTATCTCCCGCGTATCCAAAAATGTAAGCAAATATTTTTTGCGATTTTTTCTACTCGATTAAATGGGCATTCAACCTGCCCATCATTGTCTCTCAAGCGTGCCGCCATTTAGGCTCGGATCGTCTAAGCGTGTGACGTCACCCAGGCCACGCAGCTCTCTAGCGGGGAAGGTGAAAATATAAGGACATTGCATGGAGATATATTACAAACCAAGCCTTTCTTACATTGGAATGATTACAATTTGACAGGAATAGGAACCGAACATCGTGATATGACTGAAATAGTGTTGAAAGACTGAAAAACTCACTCCAATTTATTGTATCAGCCTCACTGTGCAAAAGTTCTTCTCTGATTAGTCTGGAGTAAAATCCTGCGACCGACGTTATGCACCCACCATGCTGTAATAGTACATCTGATGAAATGTCATGGTGTTTGGAAGGTTTGTATTTTCATTTCTGTTAGAACAGCCAAACGCCACACACCACGGCATGATGCCCGTGTATTTGCGGAATATTGGCACACTACCAAATTATAGCGGTACCGGTATACAGTTCCGAGAGTTTCTCTTACTTTAACGTACAGGGGCGAAAGTGAGCATGAGCCCGGCTGACGTACGTCACGAAGCGATGCGCATGTTTTCGGCATTTCTGATTGGTTAAAATAGGCACAAGCCCCTGTAATGGCGGCTCTTATGAATCTGTCTAGTTTTGATGTTTCGATAGGAATAGATCGGCGGTAAAAAAAATCGCAAAAAAATATTTGCTTACATTGTTGGATACAGGGGAGATAGATCTTTCGTTCAGTGTATACATAAGTCATATGTTTTCTTCTCCTTTAAGAAAAACAATCACCAGATCATGATGTAGCATTGGATTTATATCCCACTTGCGCTGGTCGCTGACGGCTGATCTACTGTTCTCCACTCGTGTTTAGCGAGAGTTGTCCGAGAGAATAATCATGCAATTACCCCTAGATTTTGTCAGAATTTTTACCATGAATCCAATAAATGAACTCCTAAATGTTGAAGTTTGTACATCGATGTTCTGTTGCCCTTCTCATAAATGTGATCACCCCAATGACATTGTGTCCTGTACCAAAATGAGAGTCGAGGCCAATGGTCACTAACCAAAATGAGGAAATCATTTAAACTTCCATATATCGGGTCTATATCAATGATTGTTATCCGTCCACAGTTAAAAGTTTTTGTGAGTGGTTACACAACGTGGAGAGGATGTGTCACATACCTAATTTGAAGTCGAGATCAGAGGTCAAAGGTCACTGCCCAAAAAAACAGGAAATCAAGGCAAACTGTTAATTCTTTTGTGAGTGCTTTCATTGAGGAGAAAGGATGTGACATGTATCAAAATGGAGGTCAAGGTCAAACCTCACTGTGACCCCAAAATGTGGAGATCATTAAAAATCTCGTTATTATGTGTCAGTAGATACATTTGGGGAAGGCGATGTGTCCCGTACCAAAATTCTTCTTGGTGATCTATGATATGTCGTCTGTGTTGAGCTGTTTCTATGTTACCATGTTTATCATGTTTGCAGGTCGGAGAGACAGGTACGGCTGTGGGGATCGACCACATCCAGGAACTTATCGATGGTAGCATAGCCAATTTAAAAAAAGATCCTTTGACTCATAGGTTGCTGGATTCAGGGCGAATCAAAATGGTTGTGGGAGATGGGCGAAAGGGTTATGAAGCGGAGGCACCATATGATGCTATTCATGTTGGTGCAGCGGCAGCAGAGATGCCAGAAGCTGTGAGTATTTCTAGGGCAGCCATCTTTTTGACTGGAACCATTTATAATGCCCTCCACCCCCAGTGATCAGTTTGTCCATCCAGTATCCAGGAACAGATCATGACAGGGGTACAATTTCATAAAATTTTGTGATTTGGATTCTCACCAGACACGAGCAAGAATCTTCAGAATCCATCTGGATTCTCGCAGAATAACTTTAGGAGAATCCATCAATATAAATATCAAATCTGGCGTCCATATCAGCTGTAGTTCACTTAATAAGTTGTGTTTCCATAAGACCGTTAGTCACATCAGTGTAGTGACTACCAAAGATTCATTCATTCATTTTAAACGGTTACTCGTTTGATGATTATTTTTCATATTTGAAATTAATTAGTTCACTTCAATATGTAGGCTACATTGTAACTTTTGTAATATTTTTTTTATTAACTCTTGTAATATATATCAAACATACCTATTGACATCACAAAAATGGGCAATTCAATTTTGTCTGAATAGAGCCAACATCTGTCTAATTGCTATCTCCATCAAGACATCACGCATTCATTCAGACGACGTCAGTGGTTGCTCTTCTTGTGATTCATCTTCCTGGCAAGCCGACTTGGGGCAGAAAATAGAACGATATTAATCTCGCTGATTTCACAGCTGCTTTACCATTGCCCAATCTGTCCTTCGATATGTACAGTTTCTTCGCCTCATTGTATTCTGGTCGTCAGCCATACTCGAGCACGTTTCCTCATTTTATTTTCCCTCCGCTGTCAAGCTTTTCCACATGGTGTTTGACAAAAAGTAGATTGAGAATATCTCCTGGGAAACACTGCAGTTTATGCACACCACAAACTCTTAAAATTCACCATTCAACCAATTTCAGCCCATTTCAAGATGCTGTGGATCTGTAGCACCAAACATGATTAGCTAAACATAGTCTTAAGTTAGTCAAGCCTGTGGTACATGCACCAAAAAAAAATCAAAAAAAAAAAAAATCACAATTTTCTGAACCCCCTCTCTTCCCACGTACACAAACATCTGCTACCACCTAACCCCCACCCCTGTTTATCGCCCTCTCCCCCTTAGAAAGTCCGCAATCATAGAATATGACTGATGAGGCTATGGACTCCTTGTAAGGGCTGTTCCAGAAAGGCCATGCTCAAGTCTATAGTCTCAAGACTAATCTATAACTGGTTTTTCTAGAAGCTGGTCCAACATTATGTATGTGCTATGCACACCTATATTTAGTTCTCATCCTTGTATTCTATATTTGTGATTTCAGTTGATAGAACAGTTAAAGCCTGGTGGAAGGTTAATCATCCCAGTGGGCCCTGTGGGGGCAAACCAGATGTTAAAACAGGTGGACAAATTACCTGATGGCACGGTGAAGACGAGTACACTAATGGGAGTGATATACGTTCCCTTGACGAGTAAAGACAAACAGCTGCCCAGGTGGAGATAACTCTCTTCTCTTCCCACATCGTGTCCTGCTTCCCCTTTCAAGGTGCATTATGAGTTGTGCAAACCTTTCCTCAAACCCAGTTTAGAACTTGACCAGTGACATAGATAGACCAGTGACATGAATAGATCAGTGACATAGATAGATCAGTGACACGAATACATCAGTGACATGGATAGATCAGTGACATGAATAGACCAGTGACATAGATAGATCAGTGACATGAATACATCAGTGACATGGATAGATCAGTGACATGAATAGACCAGTGACATAGATAGATCAGTGACATGAATACATCAGTGACATGGATAGATCAGTGACATGAATAGACCAGTGACATGTATAATCAGTGACATGAGTAAACCAGTGACATTAATAGATCCATGACATGGATAGACCAGTGACATGGATAGACCAGTGACTTGGATAGACCAGTGACATGAGTAGACCAGTGACATTGATAGATCAGTGACATGAATAGATCAGCTACATGAATAGATCAGTGACATGAACAGATCAATGACATGGATAGATCAGTGACACGAATAGACCAGTGACATGGATAGACCAGTGACATGGATAGATCAATGACATGGATAGATCAGTGACATGGATAGATCAGTGACATGGATAGATCAGTGACACGAATAGACCAGTGACATGGATAGACCAGTGACATGGATAGATCAATGGCATGGATAGACCAGTGACATGGGTAGATCAGTGACACGAATAGACCAGTGACATGGATAGATCAATGACATGGATAGATCAGTGACCTGAAAAGATCAGTGACATGGATAGATCAGTGACATGAATAGACCAGTGACATGGATAGACCAGTGACATGGTAGACCAGTGACATGGATAGATCAGTGACACGAATAGACCAGTGACATGGATAGACCAGTGACATGGATAGATCAATGGCATGGATAGACCAGTGACATGGATAGATCAGTGACACGAACAGACAAGTGGCATGGATAGATCAGTGACATCAACAGATCAGTGACATGGATAGATCAGTGACGTGGGTAGATCAGTGACGTGGATAGATCAGTGACATGGATAGACCAGTGACATGGATAGACCAGTGACATGGATAGATCAGTGACACAAATAGACCAGTGACATGGTAGACCAATGACATGTATAGACCAGTGACATGGATAGACCAGTGACATGGATAGATCAGTGACACGAATAGACCAGTGACATGGATAGACCAGTGACATGGATAGATCAGTGACACGAACAGACAAGTGGCATGGATAGATCAGTGACATCAACAGATCAGTGACATGGATAGATCAGTGACGTGGGTAGATCAGTGACGTGGATAGATCAGTGACATGGATAGACCAGTGACATGGATAGACCAGTGACATGGATAGATCAGTGACACAAATAGACCAGTGACATGGTAGACCAATGACATGTATAGACCAGTGACATGGATAGACCAGTGACATGGATAGATCAGTGACACGAATAGACCAGTGACATGGATAGACCAGTGACATGGATAGATCAGTGACACGAACAGACAAGTGGCATGGATAGATCAGTGACATCAACAGATCAGTGACATGGATAGATCAGTGACGTGGGTAGATCAGTGACGTGGATAGATCAGTGACATGGATAGACCAGTGACATGGATAGACCAGTGACATGGATAGATCAGTGACACAAATAGACCAGTGACATGGTAGACCAATGACATGTATAGACCAGTGACATGGATAGACCAGTGACATGGATAGATCAGTGACACGAATAGACCAGTGACATGGATAGACCAGTGACATGGATAGATCAGTGACACGAACAGACAAGTGGCATGGATAGATCAGTGACATCAACAGATCAGTGACATGGATAGATCAGTGACATGGGTAGATCAGTGACATGGATAGATCAGTGACATGGATAGACCAGTGACATGGATAGATCAGTGACATGGATAGATCAGTGACATGGATAGATCAGTGACACGAATAGACCAGTGACATGGATAGACCAATGACATGGATAGATCAGTGACACGAATAGACCAGTGACATGGATAGACCAATGACATGGATAGACCAGTGACATGGATAGACCAGTGGCATGGATAGACCAGCGACATGGATAGATCAGTGACACGAATAGACCAGTGACATGGATAGACCAGTGACATGGATAGATCAATGACATGGATAGATCAGTGACATGAACAGACAAGTGGCATGGATAGATCAGTGACATGGATAGATCAGTGACATGGATAGATCAGTGACATGAACAGACAAGTGGCATGGATAGATCAGTGACATGGATAGATCAATGACATGAATAGATCAGTGACATGAACAGACAAGTGGCATGGATAGACCAGTGACATGGGTAGATCAATGACATGGATAGATCAGTGACATGAACAGACACGTGGCATGGATAGATCAGTTACATCAACAGATCAGTGACATGGATAGACCGGTGACATGGATAGATCAATGACCTGGATAGACCAGTGACATGGGTAGATCAGTGACATGAATAGGTCAGTGACATGAACAGATCAGTGACCTGCAGACAGTTCAGTTCAAAAGAGATGTAAAAGAATCTGTATTGACCAAGCACTTCAAAATCTCCAATCTTGCATGTTTATCCTGCAAACACTGGGTAACAGTATGCAGCTGTCATCATCACTTGTACTGAAAACAAACACAGTTTGATGAAAGGCGTTGTACCTGTTCTCAGCATATAACACATATATAATTGCACTACCAATTAACATAACTCTGCTTTCTAACATCCTCCAGTTTCATATTTTCTACTCACTAACATTACTTGGTCTCTGCTAAGTTTGAAACTCTAACATCATATCGGCTATTGTGTTACTGTTGTGTGTAGTGCATAGCATGGTGTGTTACTGTGTAGTTTAGTGTATACCATCATACTTGAATGGAAATGAGTTTTTCACCATCGGTACACCATTAGCACTTATTTTATAGGTTTTGGACAGACCATATTTTTACATTATACTGTTTTGCCTATCTGGCTAAAACTTAAATAGGCTAGAAGATAAACCGGAAGTGCCAGTTCTTTCAGCTGATTGGTCAACTGGGCCAAAATCGACAAACAGGAAGTGGCAGTAACAGAATCTGATTGGACAGTTAGTATTGTGCAAGTCCCCCATTCAATACAGTAGTAACTCGGCATCATGTTTTAAAAAACTGAGGACATTAACACCATATTGGTTATCTCCCCTGTGACATTTATGCAATAGGGATGTCAGAGTGTTTAGTTATCAGAGGCATCAAATGATGTGATTGCTTGCATGTTGTCATATCCAGGCTATGTATCGGGCAGTGGTTTAACACTGACAATACTGCAAAAATCAGTAATAATAAAACTAGTCTCTTTGAAAATACTGTAAACAAAAACAACTTTGAAGGGGCTATTGTCCCCAAGTAGGGTCATTCATGAACAAAGGACATCACCGGTGAAAGTCTGGTAAAAAAATAATTCAACGTTGCCAAAAATATAAACATATAGCTGTTTGCCTAACTTCAGTGTAAACCGTAGGGAATGGGAACCTAGTCTAAACTCTATTGTCTGCTGAAGCTATAAAGTACATGTAATATGTAATGTATCTTTAGATATTTTAATCGAGACCGTTCTTTTCACGTGAGTTGAATTAATGTGCTTTGGGAAGATCAAATGTGTTTTGCATCTGCAGAATTTGATGTGGAATGCTCTGAAAAACCGAATTTCTATTCAACCCCAGGTTTGAATCAATGGACATTAATCCCATGTAGTATCCACAGTTGTACAATGCTACTCAAACTGAATAATGATAATGGAGAGGTATTTAGGCAAAAATGGTCTAATTGTTATCTGCTCATCATAAAACAGTCTTAGAATATGTCTGCATATTTCAGCTCTGACATGGAAGTGATTTCGTTTCAGTACTGAACCATGTGAGATGGTGGTCATCTTAATATAACTCTTTGAAATTTGAGACTGTATGGTTTATAGGACTGTATGTCAGCGCGTCTTGTAAATTTTGTGTCGGGGAGACAATTCCGTATCACAAACTCACAAAATTGTTGAAAATCACATTTTAAAAATATTTTGCAATGATAGAAGTAAATACAGTGACTGACCTTCATTTACATAGTCTCTAACAGTTTGCATTGACTCTTTTGATAAAGAATACAGCGTGTGACAGGGTTTATGGAGAGGGTTTTACACCTGTAATAAGGTAAGACCTGATTAATTCATCTACCATCGTAAACATACAGTGATGGATGGATTATATGGATGAACAGACGTAAAGACAGACAGTACAATAACAATAGACAGAACTGCAAAAGATACAGACACGCCAGACAGACTGACGGACAGACGGAAATCACCATCACATAAGTATAAAAATTAAGAATGACACTTATATTTGCATTTTTGCAAGTGAACTGAAGAAACAGACAAGAAAATCATTGTATTAACTAATTTTTTCTGAAGGGATTGAATCACAAGAAATATAATACAATACAACAATCATTTTGAAAGAAGAAAGGATCTTTTCTGGAATAATTTTTTCTACATAGACAGTGACAGTGTGGAATTGAAACAGTTTTAAAGTTGGTTCTCGGATACTCTACCGTACTACAGACCACTATGTGCACACATCGTATAACATCTTGAACAATGCCCAATTCTGAATGGACACATACAGGGCAGAGTGGAGAGAATGCAAAGAAGTTGATGAGAATATATACATTTAGGTAATTACAACTTGATGAAGGGCAATTTTGAAGAATAAGCAGTGCCTAAAAAAACCTAACCAAGAACATGAAATAGAACTATTTGATCTTATCTGTGATGCTCCACTCGGGTTCAGGAAAATAAGTGGAAACGAAACCAACATGGTGAGCTTTTACTGTCAGGAAGTATAGCCTCCAGTATTTGCCTGGTCCATATATTATTTAGGTCAAAATGAGCTATACTTTGGCACAACATTTCCAACCACATATACCCTCTCTTGTCCGTGATCCAAGATTTCACATTACAATCGTGTAACTACCCGATAAGCACATCCAGCCTCTGTGCCTCCTTGTTCGAATCCAAATAGTTGACTGGTTTAGTATAGAAATCTGCCCCCACAGCAAATATTGTTGTTTACTGCGTTGTCTGATGTGCTGAAACTTCCCACATATTTTGCGACCAAGCTCTACCGAAGAATGTTAAGAAAGGGCAAAGCTGGCCACATATTTGAAAAATGCTTTTTGGGGAAGATTTTTAGCTCACGTTTTTGAAAATTTTTGTTAGTGGTTTTGAAGAAAATTGCATAAATAGCAAATTAAGAAAATATGACCTTAAATATAAAATATGATCAAATGGACTGGAAAAGGCCCAATCTGATTGGATATAGGGTTACAGAGTGTCAGCTCTTAATCAAATATATTTGGGAGATAATTTCAGTCATGGTAAGGTGAACGTGTGGTTTATCGGGGTATAACTCCTATATCATATTATACATGTATTGATGGTGTGGAATCTATTACGATCGGTTGTCCAAAATGTTAATGAAAATATTTTTTTTTTAGAAAAATACTCTTATCTGACTATTTCTTAAAACTGTTGCAATGAGAAGTAGAAAAAAACTCTGTTTGGGTTGGGTCTATTTTCAGTTAAGTTGCCTAAAAGTAAGGATAACCGGACAAAACATGATGCCAAGTTGCTAATCTATCACTTATGTGCCTGATATTTTGGTACGATGGGTTACTCAAAAAACAAGGCTTTTGAAGCGACATTATCCCACTCTTCTAAATATTCCAAAAGGCAAATCTTATACATTTAATAACGCCGGCTTACTAAGACATCCACCACCATGATTTAACAGATATTGAAATGTTGTTTCAATTTTTACTTTCGATTTTTTTTCAGATCTAAAGAGGATTTGTGAGAAAATTTATTCAGAAGTCAGCTTTAGTGTGTGATCGAGTTCCATCATTTGTGGTTACCTCCCTTTGAGTTGTTTTTGATACAAGTCAACTGGAACCAGTAGCATGCATGTTAGACCATCTCTGTTCATGCAGGCTTTTTTAGGACAGCAGTCCTGGTAATGGACAATTCAAGTTAACCTGAAAAAAAAAGACCTGAATGGCTTTGTACTATATTATAAACTTGTAACTTGGATGGGTTTTGATTTGGATCAGTGAACTGTATGTGTGTATATGGATCGATGATGAAGGGCATCATTAGCTATATGTCAATAACGTACATGTCTTATAGTATACTAAGCCGCTGTATATGAAGAATTTCAACCATGTCCGTGAGCGCACAGTATCGACAACCTTGAGAATGGTAATTTCAGGTGAATCAGTTACAGATGGACTGATGGTCAGTAATAACTGGTTGCTTTCCAGTCCATCCTGCTACCATCATACATAAATGAAAGAAACATGAAAACTGGGAATATGGTACCGATCCCTTGAAAACCCGAAATCCCATCGAAACCCACCAAGACCATTGGCCCACTTTTCCACCCACTCCCGTCGCAAAACCTGAGAAAACTGACACCCTTTCAATACCAACAGATCAACCAATTCTGTACTGATCGAGCCTGTATTCCGATCCAGGTTTCACTGTACTTATTTCTTGACATTTTGATTTAATTAGCACTTAATTTCTTGTCATATAGATCTGTAGAATGTTTCTAGGTAATTGTTCTGGTAATAATCTGTCACAATTGAATATAATACATTTACAGTATAGCCCCACAAAGTTATAGACCACTACCCTGAATTCATTGAGTGATGGAGTGATGTCATTACTAAACTGTACAGTATAGCCTCATAAAGTTTAATTAACAATGCCTTAAATTTATTCAGTGATGTAGAGTGAGGTTATTACTATATTTACAGTATAGCCTCACTAAGTTATAGACCACCACTCTGAATTCAGAGTGATGTACTACAGTTACAATATAGCCTCACTAAGTTATAGACCACCACTCTGAATTCATTGAGTGATGTACTACAGTTACAGTTTAGCCTCAATAAGTTATAGACCACCACTCTGAATTCACTGAGTGATGGAGTGAGATTATTACAACATTTACAGTATAGCCTGACTATTAAAGTTATAGACCACCACTCTGAATTCATTGAGTGATGGAGTGAGGTTATTACTACATTTACAGTATAGCCTGACTAAGTTAGATGAGGACCCTGAATTCATCCAGCTATGGAGTGAGGTTATTACTACATGTACAGTATAGTCTCACTAAGTTATAGACCACCACTCTGAATTCATGGAGGGATAGAGTGAGGTTATTACTACATTTACAGTATAGCCTCACTAAGTTATAGACCACTGCCCTGAATTCATTCAGTGATAGAGTGAAGTTATTACTACATGTGCATTTACCCCATTACTCAATTACAGCACAATCCGCATTAATTCCACATTAATCCTTGGACAATGCGGTCTTATCATGGTGGCGGCGACAGGTGCGCAACACGTGGCCCACTGCTTTATCTTTGATTCGTTCTAATGATCTCTACCCTATGTTTTTAACATGGAGCTGATTTTTCAACCATTGATAGCTGGTGTAAATATGATAATATGGATTAAATATTCCTGCTATTCCAAGAAGGATGAATACACGTACATTTTATGATAATTTTGCCAACTTCAGGTTAAAAATATACCAATTATCATTGAGTAAAAATATATTCTGCAGTCGCAGATAGCGCAGTCCTCGGAATGACGAACCAAAGTTCATGGCATGTGTCGTTGCATCACCCACTGCCACTGCCAGGGATTAACTTGAACCACATTGGGAGTCATTGAGGTACACACAATATATTGGAATCAGTGGTATCGTGATGCACATTTTTGTGATGATATAGTATCACCTGGAAGCTGAAATAGTTCCTACTTTTCAGGGGTGAGAAATTTCAGCATTTTTCTAGCAAGTTTTATTTCTAAAATCTTCTTTGTTGTGAAAGTTAATTTTCAAATTTATTTTTGACATTTTCCAGATATTTTTTCCTGCTGCACTCTCATCTCTGACGTTTTGAGCCCAGTAGTTTGAGGATAACATTGGCCTGCCTTCACCTTTTTCATGTATTTCTTCAGAAAATAAGAATGTGATATTGTGAACATTTATTCAGTATGCCAAACAAATCAGTTCATTCGAAAATATGCAGCAAAGTGCACGATCGGGAATTGGTCAACCAGTATTTTGAACTTGTTATTTCTGACAAAGTCTAGAATCAAAACATGATTTCCCCTACTTACCATTTTCTTTTTTTGCGTACATGAATTATGTGGCAAAGTTATTGCAAAGTTTTCCCAGTTAGTTGTATGATTGCTATGTGCATTCATCAGACTGTCCTTTGTATGTATAACTCAGCACATGCAAGCATCATTGACAATCATCACACAGTTTGTTAGAACTCAATCAGAATTCAATGGATCGAGCTTTGAATAAACAGTGATATTTCAGGATTGAGGTGTTACTGAACATGGAGAGTTGTTAGGAGATAAGGACTGAGTAGAGAAAAACAAGGATATTTTATTCCCATTCACTGCTGTTTCTTGTCATGTGCAACCCAGTGTGTATCAAAATTATATCCTCTATTTTCCTGAGAAATGAGATTGCGGTGATATAACTGTTCCTGCTTTTTTTTTTTTTTTTTCCTTTTAGGATTTTCAATACATTCGGCATGATGGGAAGGAGGGTAACATATCCTAAATATGTACATTTATGTGCATGTTTATGATCCCCATTATTGTAGAATACGTTTTTTCTTTCCAAGAAGAGACTGTCCATGTTTCATCCATTAGATTGGTTAAAACTCGATGAACAGAATAAGATGACTGAATAATCTTGTTAGTGAAAGTCATTTATTTAACTTGAAGGATTGTTATAGAATTGCATCTTAAAATGCAGATTGTGAGCATTATAGTGTTAATGGATACACTATTCTCTTCCGGTACACAAGTGGAATATCTTGACACTTTAGGGATGTTTCTCCAGCTTGCTATTTTACTAGGTTTTATTAAACCTGTACAACTGTTATTGTTTGTTTTGCTCATTAAAGCAAGTTTTCTGTTGAAATATATATATGGTTTGGATGTTAACATTTTATACACACATCATTTAATAGATGATATAGTGTATTGTGATTATCAGATCTGTCCATTTGTCTTTTGGGTCTGTGCGATAGCTGTAATTCCAGGTTATGGATTGGTAGGCCTACCAAACTGAGTATTTTGGGATCGCAAAAAACTTGATTATGGGATGAAAATTCCCACACGAGAGAAGGAAAGTACATTCCGACTGAACCCCCAGGCGAGTTTGGAATGTATTTTCCTTCTCGAGAAATATGGGATTATTCTTTCCATATGATTTAAATTATAACTTCGATTAATATATTAGTAAAAAATAAGACCTTCTGAGGGAAGCATTGCTGGGGAGTATCATGCCTGTAGTTTGATTCGCGTGTCATGATTGGTCAGCCTGCGTCGCACTAATTATTCAATTAACTATGGTAATAAGCCCCTGTGGTTTATCCCCGTGTCCATTCATCTGTGTGTCTGTGTCCGTCCCAAATGTAAATATTTCATTGTTTAATAACAGAGATGCTGCTTCATGAGGGCCTCTTGATCAGGTCACTCAGAACTGACCTTGACCAATTTTCAAAGGTCACATAGGTCAAAATGTGATAAACAGGCAGAGCTCATTGCCAACAATAAGGAACAAATTGAAACAGAGCGTCAATCTTTGGCACAATTCTGTCTTATGAGGTCCTTTTGGTCAAGTTCACTCGGGACTACTGACCTTGACATATTTTCAAAGGTCACAGAGGTCAAAATGTGAATAGCTGTTCTACTTGCTGGTAAACACAATATGCCAATAACAAAGAGAGCCAAAGCCTTGTTCTATGACACAATGCCCCATGGGGCTCCCAGGGATTGGCCTGGGGTGTCATGGTGCACACTCGATGCCATGGTAAGAATAGGCCTCACTCCCTCAAAGAGCTTGTAAGTTCCCGGGTGTGAAAAGGAATAGGCCTGTGGGGTCCCGGGTGTTGAAAGGAATATGACCCAACCTGTTTGGTGTTCAGGTGTGAAAAGAAATGGAAACGAAACATTGTGATATGACTGAAATAGGATTGAAAGCAACGTTAATCATACTCACTCACTGCTGCCTTATGAGAGCTTCTATGTCAAGTTCACTCCATACTAACAAAGGTTTTTCAAAGGTCACAATTCAAAGGTGAATATGTTAATAGCACTAATATTTGCTTGCGAATATGATATATACAAGTTGGTCAACTTTACTCCTGACTGACCTTGGCCTATTATTGAAGGCACTGTCAGTGGTCAAAATGTGAGCATTTGTCCTATTTGCTTGTGACCGAAATAATGAAAGAGCAAATTGAGTCTTATTGTTGGCACAACGCTGCCTATAAGTGTATCTACGTCAAGTTTAGTCTGGAATGACCTTGACCTTTTTTCCAAATGTCAAAATGTGAACATCGGAAATACAGTCTCATGAATGCAATGTTTTGAGAACAATTTCAGCTACTCTAGAATTGTAAGCAATGCTGCCATATATGAACCTTTATTGCCTCGAACAGCCCTGCATCACAGCTGGCTGTTCCCACCTGTAACTGGGGTACAGCTTCTCAAAGTTCAGCATTAGGAACCAGATAAATCACGATCAATAAAGAAAACTATGTATTCGTCGTCATATGACTGAAATAATGTATAAAACGACGTTAAATCCTATTCACTCACTCACTCCTTCAGATATTATCGGGGGATGTCTGGTTCCAGAAATTGTCAATGTTCAGAAATCAAAATAGTCGCATTCGTTTTCTCTCATGCTCCAAAACAAAGAAAGCCAGAGAGCTGAAACATTATGACTTTACATCTTAATACTGAAGTCATTTTGAGCCAAATTGCAAAAGGATCTTGGATAAATTCAAACTGGCAGGCATGTCGGGGTATCAGAAAAGGTCATGTTTTGGTCATTTTTCTTCACAAATTTGCTTTTCTGCTGATGAAAGTGAGAAAAAACTTATTTCACATCAAATAATTATTTACTAATTTATAATGCAACTTTTTATAAGAAAGTTGCATAAATAAGAAAATGGGAGAGGGGGAGGGGCTACCAAACTTTTCACGACAGCTCCAGCACAAAGAGCAAGAAAGCTGAAACTTTTGACTTTCTATGACTTATTAGGGTAATTTTAAGACTAATTGCGTAATCATATATGTAATGGATCATGGGAAAATTCAAAATGGCAGCCACAAGATGTCCTCAGAAAGTTATGTTTTCACATCTTCTAGCCTAAAAGGGAACGAGAGTAATTTATTTTGCCATAGTCAAAAAATGAATAAAAAAAAAATATATAGGCGAAAAAAGACTTCTTCGGTCATTTTGGGTTAATTTACAATTCCTTGTAGGGCTTAACCGAAATATACAGTATGGAAAGTTCAGCCCTCTAACGAAACGATCATAAATACGAGACCACAAATCGTCCAGGCCGGGTAGAGTCATGCCATTATGAAGAAATCGGCAATAGACTGACAAAGGCTGGGATAATTATAGGTTAGTCATTGGTTGGATGAGCAACTGTGAAACTCGCATGGAAAATGCTTAGTACCTTGCAGATGGTTACTGCCGGTAACTTTCCCCAGGCTGTTATGGCCCTTCGTCAACATTATAATGCTGTGCCTCCCTCTCCCCCATCTAATTGAATTGTGCATCCGTCCATTTAGTGTGTCCGTCCATCCATATGGACAAACTTACGTCAGCAAAGGCTATACTGGTTGATGTATGAAGACTGATTTGCTGGCAGTGTACGATATTTATCACAGAATTTGAGAAACTTTGAATGAAGGCGTTTGGTGGTATAGCCATGTTTGACAAGTTTCTGCAAAAATAGTCTCTGGCATTAACTAAAATCATCACAGTCTGCACATGATCTAGCAAATGCTACCAGGCCAGATAGGTATACGCCTTGTCCTGGTCCTTCTGGAATATTGGAATGCATAAATGTGTAGATAACTGTGTCAAAATTGTAATCGTCTCTTTGTATTGTCGACGTGGGAGAAAGCCCTGATCATTCTTGTAAATGAAAAGGTCCAGACATGTTTTTGGACGTGAGAGAAAGCCCTGACCATGATTCTTGTAAATAAAAAGGTCCAGACGTGATTTTGGATCTGGGCTATCAGTGGTTTCATTCAAATTCGGTTAAGAGGGTAAATATCCTTCAAAGCAATGCAAATATAGGAATTATCCAGTGCTAGAAGATCGTCTGTAGCGTTGGTTTGAATGAGAAGGTACCTATGGTTGGCCATCCCTGCCAGAATTCGTCATTTAGAGGCTGCCTCTAAATAATATATACCATGGTATAAAATGCCAAGCCTGCCATAATTCGTATTTAGAGGCTGCCTCTAATTATTTTGTGCCATGGTATAAAATGCCGAGCCTGCCATAATTCCTATTTAGGGGATGCCTCTAAATCGCCAAGCCTGCCACAATTCGTATTTAGAGGCTGCCTGTAAATAATATATACCATGGTATAAAATGCCGAGCCTGCCATAATTCGTATTTAGAGGCTGCCTCTAATTATTTTGTACCATGGTATAAAATCGCCAAGCCTGCCATAATTCCTATTTAGAGGATGCCTCTAATTCATTTTAGCAGTAAGTCGTAAATTTTCGCCTTCTTATTACTTCCACCAATGATATGCGCTTTCACAAATTTGGTGCCATATCTCTACGCTTGTTACAAGTTTACTCATTGGTCAAATTTAATATTCTTGATATGACATCGAGTTGTTTATGACTTACGGCCAAAATGAATTAGAGGCATCCTCTAAATGGGAATTATGGCAGGCTTGGCGATGTTATACCATGGTACAAAATAATTAGAGGCAGCCTCTAAATACGAATTATGGCAGGCTCGGCATTTTATACCAGGGTATATATTATTTACAGGCAGCCTCTAAATACGAATTGTGGCAGGCTTGGCGATTTAGAGGCATCCTCTAAATAGGAATTATGGCAGGCTCGGCATTTTATACCATGGTACAAAATAATTAGAGGCAACCTCTAAATACGAATTATGGCAGGCTTGGCATTTTATACCATGGTATATATTATTTAGAGGCAGCCTCTAAATGACGAATTCTGGCAGGGATGGCCAACCATAGGTACCGGCTTTGGAACGGTTATCTTTTGACAATTTCTACATATTGGCATATTCATACGAGAAGAGATATAGGTCTCCAAAGTGGTGCACAATTTGTACCCATTGGGATACCATTCTGCTGTTGGTATATAGTATTGGCGAATTTCACATAGATCTTAATGAGAAAGTCAAGTGACTTCATTAATAAAGAAACATCCCAAGAATGATATGCTGTATGTGCAGTAGAACTGAAGAAAGCCTTATGGCTTCTGGCATTATAACATACTGGTGACCAGCTTTATTGAACACCGATATTATTAATGAACTAATGTGTTAAATGAGATTCTGATGTGGAATAGAAGTATAGGGAGTCAAGAAATCCCGAGGAGATACATGTCTATACTAGTTCTTTCAAAAAACATTTTGAGTTTTTAAATATCCACATGCATTCGACATCTGAATTTCTTGAAATGGCAGCACAATAATTCCCCTAGATGATTTAACTGCTTACAGGGCCCTTGTTAACAAAGTGGACAGAAGTTTAGTTGTACGGGAACCGGCTATATCCAGTACAATTTTGGTATATCAGTATGAGTGGTAGCAAGAGAAGTACCTCTTATCTCCAGAAACTGCTACATGTTTGTTGAATATATCGCCGATACAGAAGCCGTGTAATAAAATACAAGCGTCTAGTTCGGCATTCAATAGTCAGCTGTTGTCTATTAAAGAATTTCCGCGTCCATAATCCAAAGATCTAATTCATATAATAGCGATAGCACCAAAATTGAAGAATAAATCACAGTATACATAGAACTATAGTATTTTTCTTATAATTAGTCGCGGGTTTGAGGGCTTCTGTAAAATCAGCCGTATGGTTAAAATCAATTTCCTTTTTTAGAACGTATATAACAAAGTTATATCTATAGAATGTCATACCACTCTCCGTGTTAACTGCTACAAAACTTGAGTTTTAGAGCTTTTTTGTACTACCCGGGTTAAATGCCATAAGGGTTGTTCACGTGAATCTTCACCAATACATGGTATGTCGTCATAATCTATTCCTTTTTCTCTGGCTAAAGGGCAATAGGCGGGGCGAGATGTCATTCAAGGGTTGCTCTGTTTGTCGTTTGGTTATGAAGACATGAAATTAAACTATTGTCGTTGACAAAGAACGAAAGATTCGAGAATACGGGTGGACCAGTACAGCCGCTATGTTATGCAAATGTCCTCGACACCTCAAAGATTTGGACGCCTCTCAGACACAGCATAACCGTATCACTTCAATAGTATGGTGATCTAGTTGGACCAAAAGTGTGCCCCGCATTACCTCATCAAAAGCGTGAGCGACAACGCAAAGGGTGGCGTCGTCTTGCAAAACACGATGTCGCCCTTTCGATGCATCGTAGGTTTACAAATGTAATTAACGAGAGAGCAATCAAATTAAACTATACACTTACAATACCGTTGATGATGTCCGACTCTAATCGACTGGATCAATAATGGGATATTTGCTATAAAAATGTAAATATAGGTCATACGGCCATCCATAGATTACACCGTCATTGAAATAAAGATCGTGTGAAGTTGTCATTTTAATTCATGCAGTCACTCATGGAGGCATTGCCCCTGTCCTTGTGAAGGTAACATCGATTGAGGACACTTTCGCATATATAGAACTGAATAGCTCACCCCGCCTATTGCCCTTTGGCAAGAGAAAAAGGAATAGATTATGACGACATACCATGTATTGGTGAAGATTCACGTGAACAACCCTTATGGCATTTAACCCGGGTAGTACAAAAAATCTCTAAAACTCAAGTTTTGTAGCAGTTATCACGGAGAGTGGTATGACATTCTATAGATATAACTTTGTTATATACGTTCTAAAAAGGAAATTGATTTTAACCATACGGCTGATTTTACAGAAGCCCTCAAACCCGCGACTAATTATAAGAAAAATACTATAGGCTAGTTTTCTGCAAGAAAGAAGCCGTCAACAGTTTTCAATGATGCCAGTAAGACAGCATGATGTTCCAAAAATATATCAAATCCGTATCGCTGATCAGTATTCTTAATCCTTATGATTTTCGTTGTGAAGTCGTTACTTGGAGAATGATGTATTTCAGTCACGCTTTGATTGTGACTGTTCATATGAACACTATGAGGATCTTGAAACACACGAGTTCATACGCCCGGGTTAAGCGGAATTAGACACAAGTTACGAAACCTACCGCCACAGATCTTGCGCGACGCTTGTATTTTGCTATCAGCATGCGATATGTATCGCCAAATTTGAGAAACTTCGAGTGGAGGCGCTTGATGATATAACCCTGTTTTATAAGTTTCTGCAATAATGTTTTGTGACGTTTATTAAAAGACTACAGATGGCCATAACGACACATATTAAAATCGTCACGTCTAACACAGGATCTAGAAATGTCACCAGACGAGCTATGTATACAACAAACGCAGGTCCATCTGGTATATTACTGTCCAGATATGGATTGTTTAGGAAGTCGAAATTGTAATCATCTGTTTTGTCGTAAACTCGACGAGAGAAGTCTTGCATCATTTTTACAGAGATAGAGGTCCAAATAATATGTGTCGTTATGGCCATCTGTAGTCTTTTTTAAATCCATTGAAGGTGGATATATATCCTTCACTGCGTCATTTATATAGCGATTATCCCCAGCAAGAAGATCGTCTACATAGAGCATTTGATGAATGAGATGGAACAGGCTTAAAATTATCTGTTTTTGAAAGCGTCTGCATATAGTCGTATTTATAAGAGAACAGATATAGGTCAGCCAAAAGGGGTGCAGAAATAGTACCCATTGGAATGCCTGCTGATATATTGTATTACCAAAGTTCACATAGATATTATTAATGAGAAATTCAAGCAACTGTATAAACAAAGAAACATCCAATAAATCATATCCCTTGTATGTAGTAGAGCTGAAGAATGCTTCATGGCTTCTGATATTAATATATTGACTATCAGTTTTCTTGAACAACGATACTATTAAAGAACTAAGACGGTCAACAAGGTCCTGACGAGGGATTGTATTATAGAGTATACCTATAATCAACTCCTTAACCAGCACCTGGTAATAGTAATATTTACATATAAATATTATATTATTTGAATGTTATTTATAATTAGTCAGATTGCCTCATTTTTCTGGGTCATCAGGTCGAACTATAAGTTACATATTTTGGGGTCCTTCAGTCAAAGTTGTTCCTTTTGTCACCAATTGGGTTTTAGCTACCATATCTCGAGGATGATACGGCATAGGCTTACTGATCTTGCACTGGCCATATAGGTGCTCTTGAGCTGCAGCCAAACCTTGTGGCCCTTAAGTTGAAAGTCTGCCACTTCCAGTATGAAAAAAACACCATGTCCAGCCTTGTACATGCTCTCCATGTGTTCGACTGTTACAAGGATTTTATCCATTCAACGACCTCTTGTTCTGAGCAAAACTATTGGTCGTTCTCTGGAAGATGGCGAGTGTGGTCGGACACACCAAATGGTAGGCGATTGTACCTGAAAACCCTTTATTAATCTTTAAGTTTCACAATAAAATTTTATTTTATTGGGAGAACTATGTGCACGATAATTATGCATATTACTAAAAAGCTTATTTATGCTGAATTACAAAAAATGTAAATATATTGGCCGCGAGATCGCCAAGTTATCTCAACTTGAATACATGTCTTTACACAAAATGGGCCTTCATTTTCAACCGTTTATTTTTCGAGAAGTTCAAATATTTTATTCAATTGCTGACTTTACCGAATGGGACACACCTTCAACGAAATAACTCTCATTTTTTTCTTCTTCGAGTTCTGGTCTACAGTTTTTTATGTGAAATTATGTTTTTTGTGTGGAATTTGGATTATGGACGCGGATATTCTTTAATGGACGGCGGCAGAATTATGAATGACGGACTAGACGCTTGTAATTATGTTTTTTTCAGTTGAACATAATTGGATAATATGCGAAGGTCCCATTAAAGATCAATATCTTAGCAGTCAGAACATTATTTGAAAATCCGAGGCACAACAATTTTTTATACCCAGTTCAAACAACAACATATATGGTAGGACTTGGATTCTGTTCGGTCTCCTGAATGCTCCGATGTCATTTCATCAAGTCATGAGTCATATAAACTGATATGGCCGACTCCAGTCGCTCGTTGCATCAGTCAATAATTCCCGTGTTTGGAATTTTTTTTTTAGAAGGGAAAAAATCACAAAAAATATTTGTTGCTGCCAAATGATACTTTTAATATAGTTCTTCCTCACAGTGCATGTGTTGTCGCAGCCTTTACGTTCACTTTAATGAAAATATTTTCTTTTTAGAAAAATACTCTTATCTGACTATTTCTTAAAACTGTTGCAATGAGAAGTGGAAAAAAACTCTGTTTGGGTTGGGTCTATTTTCAGTTAAGTTGCCTAAAAGTAAGGATAACCGGACAAAACATGATGCCAAGTTGCTAATCTATCACTTATGTGTCTTTTTGTACGATGGGTTACTCAAAAAACAAGGCTTTTGAAGCGACATTATCCCACTCGTCTAAATATTCCAAAGGGCAAATCTTATACATTTAATAACCCCGGCTTACTAAGACATCCACCACCATGATTTAACAGATATTGAAATGTTTCAATTTTTACTTTCGATTTTTTTTCAGATCTAAAGAGGATTTGTGAGAAAATTTATTCAGAAGTCAGCTTTAGCGTGTGATCGAGTTCCATCATTTGTGGTTACCTCCCTTTGAGTTGTTTTTGATACAAGTCAACTGGAACCAGTAGCATGCATGTTAGACCATCTCTGTTCATGCAGGCTTTTTTAGGACAGCAGTCCTGGTAATGGACAATTCAAGTTAACCTGAAAAAAAAAATACCTGAATGGCTTTGTACTATATTATAAACTTGTAACTTGGATGGGTTTTGATTTGGATCAGTGAACTGTATCTGTGTATATGGATCGATGATGAAGGGTATCATTAGCTACACATGTATATGTCAATAACGTACATGTCTTATAATATACTAAGCCGCTGTATATGAAGAATTTCAACCATGTCTGTGAGTGCACAATATCGACAACCTTGAGAATGTTCATGTGAATCAGTTACAGATGGACTGACGGTCAGTAATAACTTGTTGCTTTCCAGTCCATCCTGCTACCATCATACATAAATGAAAGAAACATGAAAACTGGGAATATGGTACCGATCCCTTGAAAACCCGAAATCCCATCGAAACCCACCAAGACCATTGGCCCACTTTTCCACCCACTCCCGTCGCAAAACCTGAGAAAACTGACACCCTTTCAATACCAACAGATCAACCAATTCTGTACTGATCGAGCCTGTATTCCGATCCAGGTTTCACTGTACTTATTTCTTGAAATTTTGATTTAGTTAGCACTTAATTTCTTGTCATATAGATCTGTAGAATGTTTCTAGGTGATTGTTCTGGTAATAATCTGTCACAATTGAATATAATACATTTACAGTATAGCCCCATAAAGTTATAGATCACTACCCTGAATTCATTGAGTGATGGAGTGATGTCATTACTAAACTGTACAGTATAGCCTCATAAAGTTTAATTAACAATGCCTTAAATTTATTCAGTGATACATGTAGAGTGAGGTTATTACTACATTTACAGTATAGCCTCACTAAGTTATAGACCACCACTCTGAATTCATTGAGTGATGGAGTGAGGTTATTACTACATTTACTGTTTACAGTATAGCCTCACTAAGTTATAGACCACCACTCTGAATTCATTGAGTTATGTACTACAGTTACAATATAGCCTCACTAAGTTATAGACCACCACTCTGAATTCATTGAGTGATGGAGTGAGGTTATTACTACATTTACTGTTTACAGTATAGCCTCACTAAGTTGTAGACCACCACTCTGAATTCATTGAGTGATGTACTACAGTTACAGTTTAGCCTCAATAAGTTATAGACCACCACTCTGAATTCACTGAGTGATGGAGTGAGATTATTACAACATTTACAGTATAGCCTGACTAAGTTATAGATCACCACTCTGAATTCATTGAGTGATGGAGTGAGGTTATTACTACATTTACAGTATAGCCTCACTAAGTTATAGACCACCACTCTGAATTCATTGAGTGATGTACTACAGTTACAGTTTAGCCTCAATAAGTTATAGACCACCACTCTGAATTCACTGAGTGATGGAGTGAGATTATTACAACATTTACAGTATAGCCTGACTATTAAAGTTATAGACCACCACTCTGAATTCATTGAGTAATGGAGTGAGGTTATTACTACATTTACAGTATAGCCTCACTAAGTTAGATGAGGACCCTGAATTCATCCAGCTATGGAGTGAGGTTATTACTACATGTACAGTATAGTCTCAATAAGTTATAGACCACCACTCTGAATTCATGGAGGGATAGAGTGAGGTTATTACTACATTTACAGTATAGCCTCACTAAGTTATAGACCACTGCCCTGAATTCATTCAGTGATAGAGTGAAGTTATTACTACATGTGCATTTACCCCATTACTCAATTACAGCACAATCCGCATTAATTCCACATTAATCCTTGGACAATGCGGTCTTGTCATGGTGGCGGCGACAGGTGCGCAACACGTGGCCTACTGCTTTATCTTTGGTTCGTTCTCTACCCTATGTTTTTAACATGGAGCTGATTTTTCAACCATTGATAGCTGGTGTAAATATGATAATATGGATTAAATATTCCTGCTATTCCAAGAAGGATGAATACACGTACATTTTATGATAATTTTGCCAACTTCAGGTTAAAAATATACCAATTATCATTGAGTAAAAATATATTCTGCAGTCACAGATAGCGCAGTCCTCGGAATGACGAACCAAAGTTCATGGCATGTGTCGTTGCACCACCCACTGCCACTGCCAGGGATTAACTTGAACCACATTGGGAGTCATTGAGGTACACACAATATATTGGAATCGGTGGTATCGTGATGCACATTTTTGTGATGATATAGTATCACCTGGAAGCTGAAATAGTTCCTACTTTTCAGGGGTGAGAAATTTCAGCATTTTTCTAGCAAGTTTTATTTCTAAAATCTTCTTTGTTGTGAAAGTTAATTTTCAAATTTATTTTTGACATTTTCCAGATATTTTTTCCTGCTGCACTCTCATCTCTGACGTTTTGAGCCCAGTAGTTTGAGGATAACATTGGCCTGCCTTCACCTTTTTCATGTATTTCTTCAGAAAATAAGAATGTGATATTGTGAACATTTATTCAGTATGCCAAACAAATCAGTTCATTCGAAAATATGCAGCAAAGTGCACGATCGGGAATTGGTCAACCAGTATTTTGAACTTGTTATTTCTGACAAAGTCTAGAATCAAAACATGATTTCCCCTACTTACCATTTTCTTTTTTTGCGTACATGAATTATGTGGCAAAGTTATTGCAAAGTTTTCCCAGTTAGTTGTATGATTGCTATGTGCATTCATCAGACTGTCCTTTGTATGTATAACTCAGCACATGCAAGCATCATTGACAATCATCACACAGTTTGTTAGAACTCAATCAGAATTCAATGGATCGAGCTTTGAATAAACAGTG